>VZRJ01008817.1:204-43373 GCA_013397565.1 Ptilonorhynchus violaceus | reverse complement strand
GGGCAGGGGGCTGATGATAAACCTGCGGGCCATTGAATACCTGCCTAAAGTCGCGCCCGGGGTGTGGTTTAACCTTGTCCGAGACTCGGTACCTCGGGTTTGACTCTCTGCCCGAGACCCTGCTGCGGCCGAAGCGCTGCGGGGATGCGCAGCACCCTCTTGAAAATCTCTGCTCTTAATCTCAACCTCGCAGTCGTTTGTGGAGGTTTCAGGCTCAAGAGGTCGAGGTGATGCGGGGCTCTCGATCTCGGCGAGCGTCTCTGCACCAGTAGCCTCGGGCTGCGGTAGCTCGAGTGTTTGTGGCTGGCACTTGAATCCATGTTGGCCCCTTTTCCTCGAGCTGAGCTGCAAGGAGCTCAGCAGCTGCGGCATTTAGGTCAGTGCTCCGCTTCTCTTGCGTCAAGAAAGCTGCCAGTGCGGTCCCAGCCAGCCTGCTCCCCGGGGCTGCAGCAGGGAGTGAGTCAGGAGATTGTTCTAGTGATAGCACAGAAAATACCTTCTCTCTCGCTACCTGCCTCTGCTTTCCTGACACCTTACTCCTGGCTGCGTTTTTAGAAAGCTTTTAGCATTGCATGATTTACATTGTGAAATAATTACTGTAACGGCTCCGTTGTAACATCTGTAATCTAATTTTTTGCTGTAGTTATTCTTTTAATTTATGCAGCAGTTTTTGAAGATTGAATTAATGTTTGAGGGTATTTTGTTCTATGGGTGGAAGCCTGACTGGAGAAATATTGTAATGAAATTTGCTAATAATTTTGTCAGGTGTACTTTTTTAAGATTGATCTTGTGGTTTGTTTCATTAGTGCTTTCATTGTGGAGAATGTTTTTTTTTCTGTTTACATTCATCAGGAGTTTGAAGCACTTTTGGGTATCTTTGAGTAGGAGAAGGAACTAAGTTGCTTTACAGCCATTGAGATGGGTGTTTCTACACACACACACACACACTGCATTTGATATGTATTTAATCTCTTTTCCAGTGGCTCTGTTTAACTTTTAAAACTGGTCACATAATGCAATCCACTGAATAAGATTGTTTAGTAGTTTCATTAGGTAGTTGTATGTATGCAGTGTTTTTTCTCATGGCATTTTAGGACTCAGAGTATTGTGGTTTTAGCCCTAGTAATACTTACTTATGGTTAAAATACAGTGTTTGGATGTATGAAAATTAATGTAAGTTGTGTTTATTAGTTTCAATAATAAATTTTAAGTTTATTGTCATTGTAGTGTACGTTTTTACTTTTCCCAGGGGTGGCTAGGGTCTGTTGTTTTCTTTTGGCCTTCCACAAGCTTTTGTTTCAAGTTTATACAGCCTAAGAGATAATGTGGTTAATGTGTTTTCTTATGTGTGTTTGTGCTCTGGAAGCATTAAGTAGATGTTTTTCCTGCTTGTTAGCATGGGCTGATTTTGAAAAAGCTCTGATAATTTATGGCTTGATGTTGTCAAGATTTTTTAAGTTATCTAATGCCTCCATTCTCTGCTTTGTCTCCTCCCTCCCTCCTTTCCATCCCCCTCCCCTCCCCCTATTTTTTTTTGGTAAATTAACTTGTATTTGGGGACTGACTTTTTATCAGGGTCTGGGAAGGAATACTTCACAATGAAGGTGGTGAAACATTGACCCAGGTTGCCAAAGAGGTGGTAGGCTGCCCCATCCCTGGAAACATTTAAGGTCATTTTGGTCAGGGCTCTGAGCAACCTGGTCTTGTTGAAGATGTCCCTGCTCATTGCAGGGGATTGGACTAGATGGGCTTTAAAGGTCCCCTCCAACCGAAAGTATTCTATGATTTCAGGCATTTTCTATATACTGTTAAGTACCACAATAGGATTTACTGGTATCCTTTCTTTTTTCCTCCCTGACATTCAAGTTGAATAAGGGAAAGCTTGTGCCAAAGACAGAATCCAGAACCTGAGTTTTTCCATATGCTTGAGGAAGAGAATTTGTGCATTGGCAAAGAAAAGAAACTGACGCTTTTCATCTCATGATACAACAGAATTTCATTTGTCCTGAACAAAAGAGTCCTATAGTAATAATTACTACATGATGCCAACTCCACAGTCACTAGAAATTGATTTGAGTGTTCCAGATGTGGACTGGTAATGACTTTGGGATCTAGTTAGACTGCTGTTTGCTCAGATGTAGTTTTCTCTGGCATGTTGTGTTAATTTGACTGGATTTGGTTTAGATTTAACTAACAGGGTATGAGCATGTGGCTTAGTTCTTGTTTTATTGATTTCCATCCAGCTTTTGAAAGTTTCTTAACACAGGAAGAGTAGAAGGGTTTTAAGATACAGTTTTTGAAGCTGCTTTGATTCAGGCAAGTGAACAAACATCTATGACTGCTTTGACTTTCTGAGTCAGGGTATCATCCTCTTGTTGCACTTTGTTCAAGCATACTTTGCCAACTCTGTGATGACACTGATACAGTGAAGGCTCAGAGTCTCCCCTCAGCCCCCAAGATGAACTCCTGAAATGAGTATTGTTTAAGGCTTGATATATATGTTGCTTTCAAAGAGTAACATATCTGTACAAGAAACCATTATCTGGAACATACTTAAGAATGTTGGGGGAAACAATATTCGGGACATATATTTAGAAAGTTAGGCTGCGAACATGTGCTATTCATGTGTGTCTTCTAAAAATATTTTCACATGCAAATTATACACCCGTTGGCTGCTTACTTCTAATCATGTTGTTGCTGCATGATGGTCCCTGAGAAATGTGAGAATGGAGTGGGAGGTACCAGCTGAAAACTTCTGCTCTGAAGGTTTTGTTTCTTGGGTGTTACGGTTGCTTGACTTTCCTTCTTCTTTTTCCAAAAACTAACATAAGGACATTTCCAAAATGGCACTTTGCAAGTTTAAATTTTAATGTAAGAATAATGAAGTGACTAATTATATGTGTAGCTCTTTTTCTCTGATTAATGTTTAAATGTGTTAATTATGTTCTGTTTTTCAAGTACAGACCACAAGAAAGCCTAGTCACCATTGTCTCACTTGGATAATTTTTTTTGTATATGAAGTCAAGGTGACTGTGACTGTAAACTTTCTTGTATTCCTTAACTATTTTTAACCCCGCAAATTACTAACATTACTGATTTTATTGTGTACATGTAGTATACTTTGGCTATTACATTGCAGTACTTTTACCAAAGGGAGGGAGATCTTTAAGACAGAGGTTCTAAAATCGGTATCTAAAATAAGATACCAGGTTCTTTTTTGTCAACTGCTACCTGTTTAAACCCTTTTTTTTTCTGGACTAAAAACCTTTTATATTTTTATGACTCATTTTCAAAAGTACAGGGAAAAAGAAAAGGCTACATTTTTCCCCTACTATGGTGTCTGTAGCCTTGACAGAACAGCAGAAATCTATATATTGCTCTGAGGTAAAGGTAGACTTCTTTCTTCTTCTTGGATCTTATACGAGTGCCTCTTATTTTGTCATCTTTAACAGAAGTGTGTTCTTTGCTCTGTAGCAAAAAGAGAAACTGAACACTTTAGACTGATGCAGTGCTCTCAGAAATCACTGCAAAGATTTCCATTTGGGAATTGCAGCTGGCCTTCGAAATACTTTTTCTTAATTTCCATTCTATTCTTTCAGTTATTTCACCTCCATTTCCTACAGCCTGTAGGCTTCTGACCCCATTCTCATAGGGAACAATAGCTAAGACTTAACTTAGTATCTCTTGTGTTTTCAGAAATGAATTATATTTTCCCACTGTAAATATTCCTGAAAATCAATGATGAAACGTTCCTTCAGAAACCCATGTGAAGATGGATGATGTCTGGTATGATCAAGGTGGTTGTGTTGTGCATTTGTGTCCTTAGGATTCTTCCAGTAGTTAGGTTATATTCCTGTGGCTTCGTGGTGTTGCATTGCTACTCTGTGAAAGTTAGAATAAATAGGAAATATAGCTTAATGTTGATGGAAAGAATTGGATGGGACTCAGCATGAAGTAATACAGCAGCAGTCAAACGAAATTCACGTCTCTGTAGTGGCAAAAGTTTTGGCTGTCTTGATGTTAAGGACTTGAAGTACTGATGTGGAGGTTTGGAGTTGCATTGGTTAAAAGACACACAAAGTGAAAAGGATTAGAGCAAACCAAGTGTTTTGAAATTAGGTGAACAAATAGTATTTGCCCAGATATGCTGGTTTCTGATTTCATACTTTAATTGGTGTTGCTCTTTTAAGGCAGGTTATATTTGACTCTCCTTTTTGTTTGGCCTTTAGACTGGTTTTCTCTTCCTCTGCATGAAATTCTGGGATTTCTGAGGTGGTTTTTGGTTTTAACTGATTGACTTATGGCAGAATTCAAAGACATATTATCAGTAAGGTCTAATTTGTTTTGAGAATGGTAATTTTCAGCAATAGCAAGTGAAGACAGTGTTTTACAGTACTGAGTAAAATTGGCATGGTGTAAAATGTGCTCTCTCTGTTTTGTGTGTATTTGTAAAAGGGAAAATAATGCCAAATTATCTATGCAAGTAAACAATATTTGATATAACACATGACACTTTTAAAAAGAATCTTAATTGTTTCATTCTGTTTTCAAAGTAACTTTGAAGGCTGTTTTGTTTTTTTGAAAAAAAAATGGATAATCAAACATATTAGTTAAAGTTGAACTCTTGTGAATTTTGGAAAAATAATTCTAAATATCTTGCCTGCAGAACCTGGTTCCTATGTTAGCAGAACAAAGAATATTAAGTAACACACTCACTGTCCAAGAAATTAGCCAGTTCTTGTTACACTCCATAATGTGCTTCAAGACATTTTTCATGTATTCCAGTACTTTAAAAAGGAAGTAGTCTCTTCGAGTAAACTGATTCTGAGTTTGTAAGGTGTCAATCCATACTGGGAAAGGAAAAAGGAGCAATGATCCATTTTGTGAAGTTTAAAAGCGACAGATTGTCCATTCTTACCTATTTAAACTTACATTGACATAGCATTACCTATCCATTAGAGACTTTCTCTCTGGTACTTGAAGCACTTGAGCTACATTTTATCACCATTATCTTGTGGTTCTTTTCTTGTTTGGTCTTGGAGGTTTTTGCTTTCTGTAATCCCATTTGGTGAAACATCCTGTGTAAGGGTGCTGGAACTGTTCTAGCCACTTTACACTATTCATGAGCAGAGGCTTCAGTTTCTGGCATCTCTTTCTAGTAAGTGCTGTGTAAATGCAAAGAAAGACTAATGCTTATTCTGAAGAGTTTAAAATACCTGTCCTGTCTCCTCTTTTCAGAATTGCCAGCATACTGCATACTTCCCTGATTTTTCACAGAATTGCATGAGTCTAAATAGTTTGTTAAACTTATTAAGACTAATATTCTGTATGAACTTAAAGCCTTTGCAAAATCTTTCCTGTTTCTGAATTATCCTTTGGTGGTTTTTTGGGTTTTTTTAAATGTTTGAAAAATGTAATAGGAGGCTTGGTGTTAATGTGTATTTGTGTATGAATTCATTCCTTAGGTAAAGCTAGTGAAAGAAAATAATTTATCTTTATGAAAGTGGAGGACATAGATATTTTTCTGTGATAGTTTTTATTTGGTGGTGGTGCTGAAATGCCACATCATGACTGAGTTTTGTTATGCTGGTTGCTGTAAGAATGCATCCACCCTCAAAAAGCAAACATTTTGGGCCTGGAGACCATTATCCTTCTCTAAATAAATATTTTTTTAAAAATCACCAAACTGTTTTTAGAGCATTTTTCTATAATTCTTGAATCCTGTGTTGTCAGGGGATGTGGGGAGTGGGTGAGTGGGATCATAGTGGTGACAAAAAACTATTACCTTTTTACCCTGGAGCCTAAAATATCAATAGTTCACCTTCTACCTGAAACTAAATATTGCTGACTTCTGGTTTGCTGATGTAAATTCAACACCCCTCTCATTCTCAAGTGTTGCAACTTACTGGCCTGTTAAATGCATCTCATTGTATGTTCTCTGCCCTGTCAATCTCACAATTTTTCTTTATACTTTAAAATTAGAGATAATATGTTCCAAAGCTATGGTAGTGTTCAGTAATTGTTCTTCATAAAGCGTCATTTGTACCTTTGCCTTTAGACCAGAAGGGAGTGGCTGTAATTGTCCTTTTCAGTCTGATAGTGCTTTTTCCTTATATCAGAAGTGTTATTAAGTAGCCACGCTGGTAATTTTTATATAACCTGTGGTGTGCTAATACAGAAGTTTTGAGGTGTGCTGATGTCATTCTCTGTACGCAATGCAGTACAACTGACACAACACTTTCTTTCTCTTTTTTCTTTTTGGTTGTTTTCTAGTCAAAGTTGTCAGGAAAGTAATTTTGCACCTTGGCCAAAACTCAAAACCAATCATCTGCATCACAAAAGCATTTTCTTGCAATTTTTTTTACCTCTTCCCTCAGACAAGGTGCCAGGACAGTGACTTGTTACTCGGTAGTCAGGTATTGAACTTCCTTTCTAACTAAAATGCCAAATACTCCGTTCCTATAGAAGGCTGCAAACATGGAAATGCAGTTAGTTTTATTGCAAACAGCTATTCTTTATTAAAATTTTACCTTCTAAAACACAAAAGCAATATAATTTGGTGTTTAAAGGGAACTTCAATATTTAGTAGAATCAATTACTCACTGTTAGTAGTAAAAAAAATACTAAAAATACTAAAGTTTCATGACACAAGTATAAAATAAAGATATCTAAGGTAGAAATTTGCTGGTGAAGATGCTCTGTCAGTTTGGGCATCTGTCTGATCTCATTTTTGGCTCTAGAATTGCTTACTTGACTCCTGTCTCTTGCTGCTTTCTACCTGCATCTTTCAGCCATGTCCCTTTCCTTCATGATTGTGTGATTGATGCATGTGCACCATCCTATGACCTAACTTCTATCACTTAAACACTGGTGGGTGATTTAACTCTTTCTTGTGGATATTTAAGAGAAAATTATTGGAGTACCCTATACTTTGAGATCTAGTGTATCGGGTCAGATAGGGACAGGCCCTCTATGCAACCTAACAGACAGCAGTGGCTATTAATGAATGCGTGGGCGAGGCATGTAAATAATGTCTGGAACTGTAGAATTTAATAGGTTTTCAGTGTATTTAAAAATACCCCAGAACCTAGTGTTTTAAAATGCCTTTTGGATAGTCCTAAGACCAAGGTTAACAATGCTGCTAAAGTAAGTTTCTTTTTTTCTGTATTTCCTGCTGCTGTTTGTTTCTTGTTGCTGTTGTTACCACTTAAATAGTGTCTGTGTGGTTTACGGTAGTGTCCACAGTATGAATATTTGAAGTTACTTACAATAGCAGGTATTAAATATTTAAGTAAAATTATTATTTAGAAGATGATTTTTCTTTATTTAGTTTGTGTGGCAGAGTTCATGTATTGCCACACCACATAGAGAAACTGTTACTGTATATCATGCTTCAGAACAGAGGACATTACTGAACTAATATAAGGTAAATTTATTTTGTAATTCAGCTTGTGTCATTGGGTAATAATGGTTTTATAAAACATTTCAACTTTTTTTTTCCTTATTACCTGTGGGTTGTTTCAGTGAGGGTTTTTTTTATTTTTACTTTTTATTTAGCAATGCTGTACCATATTTGGTGCATGAAATAAAGGTGTAAACTTAAACACAAATCCAAAATGGAGGTCCTTATCAGAGCAAAACTGGAGGAAAAAACCAAAATGGCAGTACTAAAGCACAGGTTCCCAAACCTACTCTGCTGAAGTTTGCTCACTGACATTGGTATCTAGAGGACTGTTGGTGCCAGTGGTGTGAATTTGTCTGGTTTTATAGGTATGTCTCAGAGCAGGACTTGTATCTTACATTCATCAACCTGTGAAACACACCTGAAACCAGGACTCAGCCCTGTGCTTCTGCCTCACTGAGGGGTTCATCAGCCCCTATTCACTCCATCCTTTTGTGACCTATCAAAATCTACCCCTGTACAGCAGGTCCCCTTGGAAAACTGCTCTCTTAACAGTACCTGCTTAGAACCCATTTAAAGTGAAATGGAAGTGTGGTACTGGTTACGAGTACAGGGGGAAGGGTATAATGTTCCATGTTTAAGAATAATGTATGGCAAGTAACTGGTCCCACAAACCCTTCTGGAGATAAGTAATCCTATCAAAGGCAGTTGAGTGCATTTGATTAAGGATTATATGTGATTAGTGGTCTGCAAGGTTAAGAGGAGAACTTGTATCATTAACGAGTATTCACATATTAATGCTGCTTTGAGCAGAGATTGAACTGGATGACCTCTGAGGTCTGTTCCAACTAGAATGATTTGTTGATTATCACACTTGTATTATGCAAATAGATACTTCATTTATAAAAAATCCATTAGTTGGATAAGCTAAACTCCAGCAAGTCACTGCCATTATTTTACCTCTTGCATTGTGTTGTAGTGTGGAGTTGTAAATTTGACCCAAGTTTAAGATTTGAAACAGTAAGAGAAATACACCCATGCTTTTTTTGTGTATTGCTTCAAATTACTTGTATACAGTTTTATGTCAGATTGAATTCCATGTATAGGAATTCCTTCCTAGCATACAGTTGACTGGGTTTCAGTTCTGGAACCAGTCCAGAGTAGAGTGCCTGAAAATTTGATGCTTTATGTGCATTTGAGCTGTGTGAATGAACTTAACCTTACTCTACCTAATTCAGGTAGCACTAGTGCTGAGACTACAGTAACAAAGGCGTGAGTGCCTAAGAAAGCTGAGGCCCTAAAAACTTTCCAAAGCCAGGACTCTGAATGTGAGAGGGCATTCTTGTATTTAGAAAAAAATCCCAAACCTACTACCACCCCAAAAAAAACCCAACAACCTCCCCCCACTGTTAAAATACACTATGTAGATTCTTAATAAATGTGGATGTTGAGATACAGCTGGTTAAGTTTGATAAACAATAGCATGATCCTTCTCAGGTGCAGGGAATTCATATGAATTTCCTTCCTGTGTTTGGATAAAATTTGTAACCATTGGTACTTCTGTAACTGTTCTCATTTAGTATTGTGAATTACTTGCTTTTAAGCAAGAAGTTGGTGATAAGAGAGGAAATCTCAAAATTACTGCCTGTAAAAAGACAATCACTTTCACATGCATGTGACTAGAAATGTTTTTATGTAACATTTTAACCCTTCTAATATGTGAATTAATCTCAGTAACAGGATATAGTTGTTGTCATGTCTTATTGGTAGCAATGTATTTCAGGAAAACGTGGTTGTATGCTTTTATTTAAAAATACAAGGAAGATGGTAATATCACAAGTACTGTGTTAAGGACTTGGCAGGTCTCTTGGACTTTTAGGGAGTATAGAAAGCAATTAAAAGGAATAAGAGGTGCTAGGAAGGAGTGGAGTTATTTCTTTATGCTACTCTTCACCACAAGGATGTTGTGGGCATTTTATTCTTTTCAAATAATGTTGATTGGATGTTATCTGATTATGGGATTAGAGAAGCAAAAGACTGAATGCTAGAATAAAGTGCTAAAGACTCCTAAGTCACAAGGACTCGATGCTATTCATTCATTTAGTGGTTCCAAAGGATGAAGTGGCTGATCTGCTAAGAAGAATGCATCTCGTTAGGATGAGATGCTGTGCCAGAGAACCGGAAGCTGTCAAGTGTTGTACATACCGTACTTTTAAACTGAACACAAGGAGCAGAGCTGGAATTTGCAGACCAAGGACTTATTTTAATGCCACTTAAGTAGATTTGAATTCTGCAGGGATAGTCAAGTAGTTCTGTGAGCGCAAGATCCAACAGCTTCCTATGTAGTTGTATCTTAGAGGTAATGAAAAATACCAGCTGCAGCTGGGGTACTTGTTAGGTGTCTCTTACTTTTGTGTTTGTTCCCTAATAACACAGGCATATGCTGCAGTCTGTACTTCAGGTTGGTCGGTTTGTGGCTTGGTCTTCTATGTCTACCTGCCCAGTACCTGGATTCCTGAAATCTTTGAATTCTTATTAAACCGTAAATGACTTTTCAATTTTCCTTTTTGACAACGTTTGAAGTCACGTAGTGGATTCAAAAGTTAGAAAATGTCAGGCCTAACCTAAGCAGTCACATTAAACATCGTTAATCTCTTCTGTGTTTAGCAGTTTAAACAACGATCTCAGTTGCTTCTGTTAGTAGAAAAGAGAGAGATGGACCACATATTCATATACACTGTGTGTAGTTCATCCCATTGTAAACTTGTAATGTATGGCCTCTGGCAGGAAACTGTACCCCAGGCAATTTTGGTGTGGCTCTACAAGCATTTTTGGTGCCATTGTGGGGATGATGAACTGTGATGCAGAGATGGAACTGAAAGTTAAAGCAGTCCAGGAGTGTGCTGTACTGCTTTCAGTGGCAATGCTGTGATTTACCTTGTAATTTACATTCGGGTGACAACAGTAGTTTCTGAAGTGCTGATGTTGGGAGCTACAATGAGCTACATGGTCCTGTTCCCTCACTTTCCCTCGTGTTGTATAAGCACAGCCATTTGTGCCATAGTGCAGTGACTTCGATGAGAAAATTGATCCTGACTTTGAGAAGAGTCTGTGGCCAGAAGCAGTTTTTAACCCAAAGTAGTTCCTCAGTCTGGTCTAGTGGGTGGCTACACCAGCAGATGCCATCATGGCACAAGGACGAGAATAAGCAGCAGGAGGGTCCTCTCTGTTTGAGCTGGCATCTTACCAAAATAGATGCTCATCAGATTATGCCTCTGGAATCTGCCTTAGAATCTGACTCATCTTGCCCTCAGATAAGCATCCGAAGTAAAATACTGCATACATTCTGTAAAATTAGAGAAAGTTGTGAGAAACTTGAGGGCAGTCTTCTAAAGGTGGTTGTATTAGCATAAGTGTGTCATTTGGTATTTATAGTTACAAAATAATTCACACTGGAAGGAATAACTTGGACTGCTTGAAGATATTTCTATATTACAAGCAAACGTTCTGCAAAAATATATGTATCATTATAGATACCCAGGTGAAAACTTCTTTGCAGAAAAGAAATTTATAATGTATAAGAAACAACCCTAACGTTTATTGAAATGGTGCTCTGCAATAGCATTAAATGGAAGTTCTTTATTTGGGCACTTTTGCTCAGATGAACTGTCCATCTGGTTTCATTAATTAATTTATACTTTTATCAATCACTGCATATACAAATCCTTTAAGTGTTTTTAAATGCTATTGATAAGTAGGTTCTTGAAAAGGTTCTTGAAAACTAACTAAAGTGTTTTCAGTAAGTCTACACAAAATAAAGCTGCTATATTTCTTGCTTTCAGTTCAATCCCTTCATATTATTTGTAAATTTTCAATAATGGCAATACATTCATTCTGCCATTTGGAGGAGCCTGTGCCACAGAATAATGATCTGAAGAAAGCTCACGTATTTGCGAGGAAGAGTCTTCACTTGGAAATTAGCACCGATGCAACTAAGAGGTGTTTGTTCAAGTTCAGGTAAGTTTTCTTAGATTATACTTGGGTTTGGTATGCTGGTATTTCATTTAAATTAGCATATATGCTGTGTCCTGTCAGAGCCTTTGTGTTGGTCATTTGACATATGAAGTATCTTGAAATTAAAAGGCACATGTAGGAGCTCACATACTTATGAGATGAGTGGAGGGAAATTACCTGGAAAATAATTTTAACACCATTTATTATCTCTGGGGTAGCTGTTGGTGGAGGTTATGATTTAATGACACAATTCCCTTTTGCTGTATGCTTTTTCAGAATTTTCTTATGTGTTCATTATATAAATCCAATATTTTGCTAAACCACAGTTGTTGTTTTGGATCAAAATGTTAGTTATTAAGTCTCGAATCATTCAGAAGAAGTAAAAAGGAAGTCACGGGTAGGTTTTCACAATTTGGAAAATTTTCTACGTACAGAAATCAGCTTGGGAATTTTCTACCAGTCACATTTATTTTTTTTTTCTAAAATGTGTCCTTAAATCTTGGCATCAGATTTAATGATCTAAATCAATCTAAACACTGGATCAGGATTTAATTTTAGACAAATGGTTACTGTACATTATGTTTATTTTTATAACTTATTAATGACTTCACAGCACAAGTTGGTTTATAGTCATATTCTGCATGGTAACTGTATGCAATGTACATTCAGTAAGAAATACTAGCAGTAGATTAATAAAATATTTGTGAATATTTTACCAAGTACTTGAATTTCTTGTGCTCTCGTTGCAAACTGCATGGATTTTCTAACTGGCTATGGATTTGGTGTTCCAACCAGCAGCCGAGTAAGTGATAATTCGGAAAAAAAACCCAAACAGCCAAATGCTTCTTATCAGAAAGGCAGAGTACAGCTTGTCAGCCTTTTCAGTGGTGCACAAATCAAGAATCTTTTAATGACACCTGTCTACTTTGTTGCTAAATTACTGGATCACTGGCATCTTTATGGATGCATATATTATCTGAGAAGCCTTAACACTCTCATTTGTCTTGCTAAAAATCCTACAGAATTAAATGGACTTGATTTCTCAAATACAAGACTATGGTATCTTTTGCGTCTAGAAGCAGAGGCTCCTGTTCTGCATGTTTTTGTGCGCACGCTTAACTTCTTATCAATGCATTCCTGCTAGAGTACTGATGCCAAGAATTTTGGTGACATAGAAGGAGCATCACTTTTTTTTTAGTGTAAGCCTTTAACTTACTCACCTTATACCTAGAGGAAACGTGAAGATATTGTTTCAAATAAATGCTTTATAAATGTAATGGATAATTAAAAATCAGAAACTAGTTAAGAAAAGCTTTTGAACTGTTGGCATCCTCCAAACAGGAACAGCAGTAGTGAAAAGGAGGCTGTTGCTTAAGTGAACTTCTAAAACTTGAAATGCATTTCAATAAAATCATCACAAACCAGAATTCATTCTGGAGATAGTTGTTATATATTTTGGTCTTATATTGCAATATGAATGCTATGAATACTTTCCACCAGATACAATTTTAAAATACTACAGAATTATATAAACTGAGGTGTATCCAACTTTGTTTTTAATGTAGTTGAAGAATAATATTTATTCTTAAGCATATTAGATTTTTCTGTTGCTGAGAATCGATTCTGACTGCACATGAAGTCAAACTTCAAAGGAACATAGTTCCATTGAACCCAAAGTAGGACAAGAGTAAAACAGAAATCAAGTTCAGTATTATTCATAATAATGCTTATGATGTCTATAATATGGATATTGAGAGCAGCAAGTGTATTTTTTTTTCAGACTCTTTCAGCAGAACTGTTATTTTCCTAGCACAACCTCTGATACATGGATAAAATTGGGTCTTCTTCAAAGAACAGAGTCTTGTATCTGATGAGTAAGGTAAGGTATTTGAGATTATATAATTTCAGTAAGCAGTCAACAGTAATTTCAGTTGCTTGTAATGCACACAAATATACAGAAATACTTGATTCGTCATGCATCAAGAAGTCTCAAACATTCTTTTTGCTGGCTGGGGTTTTTTCCCCTTTTAATCTCATGGGTGGAATTTCTGAAAGCATTCAGCTCTGCTTTCTAAATGTGTTTTCTGTGAAATCAATGAGCTGACCTGAGTGGGAATAAAGGTTGGTTTATCTTTAGTGAGACAAAGTTAAGTTGTCAATAACTGATGTTGAAATCCCATGCTTGAAATGCTAGGTCCTTGACATTCAGTGGGATGAGAATCTCAGAACTGACTACTGGGGACTCCCAAGCTGCAATTCAGGTAAATAACTTCTTTGGAGGAGGAAATTAAAGGTGTCTTCTTAAAATTATGATAATTAAGTACAAAATGTGCAACTTAAACTGTAAATATTTTCCAATTAACATTTAATTTAAAATAGATATGTCTATATTTGTGAGAGGATTTGTTAATTGCAGTTTGAGCCTTATATAATTATCTAACATTTCAGCAGTACTGTTCCTAAAGAGGATTTCTATACTGACACAGAACATGAATGTCTAGTTCTAATCCCATTTTCCAACATGTAGCTGCGTGTAGCTGGTCCAACTACTGCACTTTCCATTTTGCAAAGACAGAGATGTCTTTTGGTAATGCATGTAGAATTTAGAAGTAACAGCTTCCATATTGGAGTAAGTGATAGTGGCTCTGTTGAGATCATGGGATTAACTTGGTTTGTTTTCTGTTTCAGCTGGTCCCCACTTTCTCCAGGGTCAGCGTAGCTCAGTTGTCTGTGTTGTGACAGCTCAGTGTTGTTTGTAAGAGAGAGCCTTGAAGTCACCTGAAACTGATGCTGTCGTACTTTATTTCTGCTCTTGGAAAGTACAGTGCTGTAGCAGGCACTGCTACCTCAGTACTGGAGGCAGGAAACTTGGAGAGGAACAGGTTGTGCAATGGCAGCAGGGACTGTTATGACCATCTCTACTAACTAGTCCTGGTTTACCACCCATGATCCTCTTTCACTCTGTTTTTTGAGGGGATGGGGAGGAAAACATGGAAAATAGTTCTGTAATTAGAAAAAGAGGAATAAATTTTGCTTATTAAAAAACAAAAAGGGTTTTCTTCTGTGTCAGTGTTTCAAAGAGAAAACATTACAGATTTGGGGATTTGTTTTTAAGACTTACCCAATTTCAACTATAGACTTACTTAACTATAGACTTACTTCCTTGCCAACTTCAAAACCAGAAAGATAATATAAAAGGAGCAGTATTTTGAGATCAAGATCAAGAACGAAAATTGAGAGTATTTAAGATAAAAGAATACAACAAATCAAAGAAATACATGTATTACCTTTTAAGATATGTAACTTCAATGCACCATTAACATCAATGAGAGATATTTAAGGTTTTCTATATTCAGTTCTATAGGCAATATAGAATGTGAGAGAAATAACTGCATCTGGTGTGGATCATCTGGTTTAAGAAAGTAAGCATGTATTCCTGCCAAGCAATTGGTTAAACAAAACTATTAGAAGTGGTTTTATAGTAGTTTTATAATTAATTTAAGTATGTGGAGGGACTATCACATGCTTCTAGTAAGTTGCATATTCATAAGAGATGAAGAATACAGGTTTGGGGCTTTTTTTTCCCCCTATAGAAATCAGTAATCCCTATAATTCTTGCCATGGGATGTAATAAACAATTGGGAGCAAATTTCTGCACCTCTTGAATTTGTAAAGTTATAGAAAATCTGAGCGACAGTTACTAGAGTTTCTTTAAAAAAAAATCACATAGCACACTCGATCTTAGAGACATGACATTTTAAGAGACAGTTCATGTCACTGTAGGTAAGTTTGTGCCATTAGCACTTCAAAATATAAGTATCCCAGCAATATATGAGCTGTGCATGTACCTCTTTGTGGGTAAACCTATGATATATTAGTTTTATGGAATATCTTTGCTCTATTGCTCTTCAGAACACAATTAGCTTCCTGCCCCCTTGGAAAGATGTATCTGAATTTGTTCTTGGAACTTGTGTTCCAGGAATGTCTAAGAGAGGGCTCATGTGGGAGCTGATGCATAGCTTACCTTAGGGCTTAGCAGTGATGGCAGGACTGGATACCACCCAACATGCTATGCTGATTTTGGTTCCCAGCATCATGACATCCTTTTGAGAGCAGGCCCAGAAATTCGTTATCCTGGTCATTGACATCCAGCTGTAATACTCTCCTCTTGGATCCCACTCTTTTAATGTTGAGCTGGTTGGTTACAGTTTTGATGGAGGAGACTCTTTTGCCTTATCTGCAATACAGCTGTGGGAGTTCCAGGGTCTTCCAAGAGAGGATATCCCATTCCTGACATGCTCACCAAGAAGAGGTGAGGAAGCCTGTGTAGTGCCTTGAAGATTAACTTCATTATCATGCTGTGGAATGGTAATTGTGTATGATATAGAATACCATCAAAAAGAGCAGTGAAGTTAATTTATAAGTAGTCAATTATAGTATTGCATCTTTCAAAATGCTTTCTGTATATAAAAAGTATTTTAGGTTAATTTGTTACAGAATTTCATAGCTTTGAGAAATGACAGTTTCTGTATATAGTAGACCACATTTGCTGGCGGGTCTTTTAAAGTGCTCCATTAGCTATTTGCTATTGGATAATTTTTCTAAATAGACATATCATATTTGTTTAACAAGATTTTCTATACAATTATGCCCTTTCCATTCATTTGTGACAGGGTCCTACTATTTCAAGGATTGTTAGTGTTGATTTTTATTTTCAATTTTTTTTTTGTTCTTGCTGAGGTTGACCAACTAGCAAACAAAACCCCCCAGTATTTAAGTATGTCAGTTTGCAAGACAGATCCATCCCTAAGATGAGAACATTTAAGCAATACAAGGTAAATATTTTACTTTTTTTTTAATATCTAATTATATCAGTACATTCTGTGTGCTAGGTTATGGTTGATACAGTTCTTATTCTTAATGAAGCACATACAGTTCACCTCTGATAAGTAAGTTACATTTGTAGATATTTGACTTTATCCAAAGATTCCGGAGAGCAGAGGTCTTATTTTAGGGGGAGACGGAGATAAGGAGACAGAAACAGTGCGTGTATACATTTCTCTTGAGTCTGTTTTGGAAGCTGTTGTAAAACAAGTCATAATTAAGGAGGAAAATGCATTCTTCTTTTATCAGGTGATTCTGGTGTACCTCAGTTCTCTGGGAGTTACCATTCATAGTGTCCCAGGAACAACACAGTGGTTAAAACATTTTTATTTCCTTTTTTTTTCTCCTTTAAGGAAAACTTGGAGAAACAACTGAAGTTTGTTCCTTTAGAAGCAAAAAAGCTGGTTTTGTTTCTTTTAACAGCACAGCTTGAATTTGCAGATGCTATTTCAAACAACCAAATAAAGTACAGGTAGTGTGGAAGTACTATTGTGCAGCTGAACTAAAGGGATTTTGCTGGATAACTGCTTGTCTGTTATTGTCATTGGCAAGTCAGAGGTAATTTCCAAAGCTGTAGTCTGGCAGAGGAGGAGTAATTGCTTTGATGTGTATTTTTCAAGCCAAAACACACACTTTTGCTTTTACCAGTGTTTTTACAACGATTCAAAATTACCACAGCATTGTTGCTGAAAAAAAAAGAAAGAGTTAATTTTAAAAGAAAAAGTGTTATGAAAAGAGTAGTGACACCTGAGTGGCACACAGAAAACTTTTGTCAGATGAACTTCTGACAGAATGTGGCAGAAATTCAAAGTCTGATTTGTCTCTAGTAATGCCATTAGCATTTCAAAGGTTCGTGATGTTCTGGGAATTACACAGGAGGGATTATTTTTTGAATTAAGAATTAGTACTCTAAAGTGTTGCCTGCACTAGTAATATTGTTACTATCTTGCAATAGGTAAATGAACTGTATCCAAGACACTAAGTTTTCTATCAGATGCTTTTGTACTTTATCTGTACTGGTATAATTAAAGTATCAGCCACCTTTCCCCACAGTGTGAACAGAGCTGTATCGGCATAAAACTGTATCTATTGGTAGCTTATTTCCGCATAGAAGGAAACAACCTAGGAGGGCTGGCCCAATTCCAGAAACTGTTTTTATTCATGTTGCAGTTGCTATACCTGTATAAACTATTTCTATTGGAGGTCTTGCACCAGATCAAAGTGACTTCAATCTACTTTATTTGCCCTTATCCATTACAGCCCCATAAAAAATTACTCCAGTTTCGTAGGTTTGATTTGCCTTTGAAGGCAAACTTGCTCTTTACACTGGCTTATCTCCATTTATGCTAAAGGATATAAACGATTGTTTTGACAATGAAAATGTATCTTCCTTTCTGATACGAGCCTAATCTATTCAGTTAATACTAGAACAAGTACAGTTTACTGTGAAGGTTAGAATATTTCCATCTGGCTGCATGCACCAGAGCCTAGAGAGCATCTGTCCCCAGCCCAAATCCTAACAACTCTTACTCAGTATGGAACACTTATCAGCTTTCAACTGCTGTTTTATAGATCAGTATCTTGCCTCATTTTTCTGCTATGTAAATGAATCTTGTCCGGTATGTGTTACCTAAGAAAGAATTAGGAGTTGAAGGACTTGAAGTCAGAGTATCAGAACTTGGATCACTTGCAAGTAGGGTTGATCTGCATGTGCTTGTTCTGTAAAGACATTGTTGAGCGGATTCAGATGATCTGTGTTTTAAAGCTACAGGTGAGGGAGAGATCTTTGATCCCGTATTAAAAGGTGGGGAGGGGATTGTGATGGGGAAAAGACTGAAAATCGATATAACCCTTCTGCTTTAAGGCTGGGAGCAGTAAAGGACAGACCTTGTCAGAGTCTAGCTCACAGGAGCAGAAAGAGCCAAAAGCCCGGGGACCTTTGACCAGTCAGAGAACATTCACTAGCTTTAATTAGCTGTTCTCTGTCCTATGCTTATTGACTGTTTCTTCCACCCTCTTGTTGTCCATTCTACCTCTTCACTTCTGCTTCCTTCCTGCTTACTACATACGCTTCCCCCCACCCACTCCTTACCCTGCTCTCCTGCTATGTTGTTTGCAAGCAAAAGCCACCTGCAAAGTAGAACTACTGTTACATTTCCCACAGTCCTGCTGTTTGTGCTATGTGGACTTTTCCCCCGTGCTGTCTTACCTGCTTAGTCTTGTTTTTTATGTGGTCGGGGCCTTTTGCTGTTCTGTGTATATGATCTATCCAGCAGAATGGAACTTCAGTTTTCATTAGTCCTTAGAAGACCTTAAGTATGATGAAGACTAATGTTCCTTTATCCTGTTTTTTTAATAAAAATCATTTATAGGCAAATGACCACCCTTGATGAGATGAGGTATATGCGATTCCATGGGATAAAAAGGAATTTTGCTGTTGCAGTTTTTCTATAAGTGAACTAGTGATTTAAAAGTATAATGTTACAACTGTGGTTATATTAGTGTCCAGCATAATGTGATGAACGTTTCAGACTGAATTTTATATTGACTGTGTTTGCATTGCACTTGCAGTGGTTTGCAAATTGCTGGTTTGTTTTCCGTGTCTTACAGCCATATAATTTGCTTTCTAGAAACCATTTTGGTAGGTGTGGGTTGCTTGTCAGAAATCTGTTCCGAAGCTTGAGTGCAAAGCAAGCAAGGTACTAATGATGAATAAGAATGGATATCTTGAGGATAACAATGGATGTGGCTTCTTCAAAAGCAATAGCATTCTGGTAAGAATTTGCATGTAATTTATAAAACACTACGTGATAGTTCTCAGTAATATGTGTTTGTGTATCTCTCTAAAGATTCGTCTGATGAAATCTTCCTCTAAAATGTGAAAAGTAGGAGGATTGCTCTATATCATGCAATATTTTAAATTCTGAAGCAGTGTACAGCAACTTTACTTAGCAGTGACTTCTTGCATATAAAAACAGTAAAAGTATCTTTTTAGAAAAGTAAGTTATTTTAGAGAGGCAGTTAATGGCCATTTATGGCTCACTGTTTGTGAGCCTGTTTCTCTGAATATTTAGAACTGAATATTTTTGAACTGTCTTAAAAAAAAACCCAGCTTTTTTTTCACTCAGAGTATAACTAATCTATGGTGGCATATTTCACCACTACACGTGTAAATGTTCTAACAGGCATTGCATCCAACTTTGCAGGAGATATGAAACATATAATTATTGACAAACCAATTATAGCTGGAAACCTTTAATCCTTGTATTGGTTAAAAAAACAAAATGACAGTGTTCAAAGTTACTGCCCTGGTACTACCTTGTTGGAAGTTTCACACTATTTAAATAATGTACACAATTAGAAAATGCCAGTGGAAACACCAATGAAAGTTCTACTGTAACTGTAGTATAGTAGAAGTGGTTCCTTTTAACTAAGTATTTGAAATAATTTAGGCCAACAATTCCCTAAGCAAAAATTCTTCTTTTCACCAAAGCCAAGTATATTCTTATCTGTGTATATGCTGACTTCTTGAAATTAAAAAATAATTTATGCCTCTTTTTCCTCCTATTCTTTGAACCCCACTGGTGGTTGATGCTGCAGTGGAACTGTTCTGGTGGCAGCTGGGAGTTCTTAAAGCTTCTTCATCCGGGTATTTTTGAGGTGCTGGATATGTATATGCTCTGTAGTAAAGAGCAGCACAGGCAGTGAGTGTTCTTCTGATGAACCAGTTTCATAGCTGAGATAGCTGTTCCAGAGCGTGCTACTTCCAGTGAAATTAGGGCTTTGACACACCTCAGGAACTCTTAATTTTCTCATGCCATGCAGAAGGCAGCAGTGGCTCAGGAGCTGATTCACAAGCAGATTAGGCTTTAATCGGATAGACTGTGTTGGGCAGAGGGGTGGTGGTTAATGTCTGAGCATGGTAACAGCGTGCCTGTCAGAGGTCTCAGCCCTGTTGAGAGGCAAGGAAAAGGAGCTCAGACACATCCTTGTGCTAAGACAGATACTTCCCATGGGCACACGATGAGAGCAGGAAAACAGGAGTGTATCCTCGTGGGGGTCAGTACCAGCCAAGCTGACAGAACCCAGTTGCATGGTATAGATGTGCATCATAACAGGTACCTAGGGCAGCATTAATTAAAACAGACTATCCTCACTAAGATACTAGGAGAGGAAGTGCAGAGAATGCCTGGTAGCTGAGCTCCTGAGAGGTCTGTGGCCACACTCCAAAGGTCTAATATAAGTGCATAAGTTAGACCAGAAAAGATTAATGTAAGCAGTCTCCTTATTTGAAATTAGATTGGCAAGGAAGGTGACTAATAATGACTTCTATTTAACATCCCTTTCTGTATCACTCAGTTTTTCATTTTTACTTTCTAGGTGGGAGGGAGATAAAATCTGGCCTTCAAAGTGCTACGTACTTATTCCAGTGCCAAAATATAAACCGCAAATCAGCAACTTTAATTTAGGGGGCATACTTGATTCCTTCAGCTGCACTGGACAAATATGCATGTAAGATATATTCATGTAAGCTTAGATACCTGCTTCAATGTACTTATAAGTGTGGTTTTTTATACTACTGGGATTCTGTAGGCTAATGTAGTAAGAAGCTAATGTAGAGGAAGCTAGGCTGCTTACACTTTTTTTTTCCCCAGGCTAATCTTTCACTCAGGTTTGTTGCATGGCAAGTGTTTGGTTAATTATTTTATCTTTTTATATTTTAAACCAACTTTTTTGGGGGAGGGAAGGGAGGAGTGATAGCTTCTTAGTTTTACATTCCCCCAAATTCTGAAGGAGGATATCAGTGAAGAAAAATCTAGTTTGCAATTTCCATGTCATATAGGTATCTTATCTGTAGTTGCAGTAGTAATAAAAGTCAAGTGTGGTGTGTCTTTTTCCTGTTGATCTTTTCTAAGATGACCGCGCTGGCTGGTATTGTTTCAAATAAAAGCAGTTAAGTGATTGACTTGTAAAAGAGTTGACTGTCATTTACTGCTTAATTCCTCTTTTGCTGAATCATTTCTGTGGTATTAACTTTATTTGTGACACTTTAGTAGGTGCAGGCCTGAGGGGGAAAATGTTATGGGTCTTTCACAATTCATTAGTTTGTGGATATTTCTGTTATGTTGTTTCCACACTGAATGACTCATATGTTAAATGAACATGCTAGCCTCAAGGCATGCCCTCAGTATTGCAGCCCTCAGTGAAACTTGATGCCATTGCACATAAAAATGTGGAAGATGCTCATATCGGTTTGAATCCTTGGGAAGTTCTGTGTGCTTTGGACATGTGTGCTAGCAATTCCTCAGTGTACATTCTTTCAAAAAGCTTTGTTCTACCATGTCTGATTGCTCTTTTTCACACTGTTGATTTGCTGAGTTTATAACCTACATCTGTCATGTGAGCCTAAGTTGGAACTGAGAAACAGTGATTTTTAATTTTTTTTTTTAACAAGATGGCACAGCTTCAGTGTATTCATTTCTGGACTATTTGATGAGACACTATAGAAGTACCTGATTTGCATTGCCACCTGTGTATTTTTTAAAATATTTAGACAGATTCATTCGGATTTATTTGGGAAGTCCATAGCACAGACCTAATGCTCTCCGCATTGTGAAAACACTAACTGGTGTTAACCAGGGACCAAATGGTTCAGTCTGTCTTAAATCTCCTTAAATGTAGGCTTTCTTACCCATTTAATTTTTTGTTGTTTAATAAGAATGTGAAAGACAAAACAGATTTACCTGTTGATAAAGTCACACAAATTACCAATTACATTACAGAAGCTTCACACTGGAATATTGCAAGAAGCAAGTTCTTTAGTGTCTGTAATAGGGAGAGAGATGTGCACTCTCAGCAGTGAGATGAGAAGAAAGGTTTTGAAAGGTATGTTAAGTAAAACTTTTCTGATAGTTTTGACTCTTTCGGACACTTGAGCTTTTTTCATGTGTCATATAGTGGTATTAACTCTAAGCCTGCATTGATTTGTATATTGAAAGTATGTGTATGGCTCCAGAATTTTTGTTCTCTAGGTGTCAGGGCTGTGGTTTTGATAGGAGTAAGACAGATTGCTGTGACAGGATAAATACAACAGATCACAAGTCAGGTATTTTGGCTTTTAAGTAATGGTCCTGTGTTGTCATGCATAGTATGTAATAGAGGAGTTTATGCCAAAGTGAACAGATACGTTTGTGGGAAGACCACTCTACTATAAATTTTTCACTTAACACTACTCATAGCTGTACATTGGGTGCAACTTTTTCTGTCTATGTCCCTGTTCATTTTCAGGAGGAGTTGTCACAGCTTACTTAATGCTACTTTCACTGATGTGAAGCTTGTCTGTCCCATCCCTTGTCAGGTTTGGCAGCAAGATTAGGCACATTAATGAAAACTACATGCAATTGTTAACAAAATTGATCACAATTTCCACGGGAAACACTGGAAGGCAATAAAAGCAACTGTTTCAATGCTGTTTGCAGTTCTAGCACCCCAGACCGACTCATCTCCGATCACTTAAGAACGTCTCATTATATGGTATAAAATGTTATAAAGTGAAATACATCAGAAATTACTGCTCTAGCCAGGCTGATGTGTTTGAGAGAACGGGGTGTAGGTGCAGAGGGTGGTATCTCTGCCTCTTGTACAGCTGCATTTGCTTTTAATAAACCGTAGTAACAACAGCAAGCCAGAAAACAGGGATGCTGGTGTATTCCACATCTATAGATGTAAAAGCTGCCTCACCAGACTGTTTCTTGCAGGCTCCTCTGTTCTGAGTCTTTGGCTTGTGAAGAGCCTCCCTTTGTTTGCCAGGACAGATTCTGAAGTCTTGCTCGTGTCTGCTACAGCGGGTACAGTTTTAGTCCTGCTCTCTCACTTTCCCACCTGTTTCAGGGCTGCGTTTTGAGGAACAAATCAGGGTTTCTTACAAGCACAGAAGGTGCAGCGATGTCAGGGCCTGCCGGTAGCTTTCCTGTAGAATCCTTCAGCCCTTTTCTCCCGGGGTGGTGGTTTCACCGGTGGCTGTACTCAGGCACAGGCACACGGACCGTGTTGCACACGAGCACGTCCAAGTGGCATTAGGGCGTTCTCCGTGAGATCTGTCCTCGGGCAAGCGCGACCAGGAATCTCTCCATTGGGATGGTCCGGGCATCGTCTCGGTGCCTGCAGCCCGCCGCGACCGGGGCCGAAACACTGCGGGCGGGAGNGCGGCCTCCCGGAGCGGCAGCCGCCCGCAGCCGGCCGGGGCTGCGGCTGGAGAGACCTTTGCCCGCCGGCCCAGCCGCTGCCCGCTCCACGCCGGCTTCATGTCTGGCTTCTTTTGTGCATTTACATCAGAAACTTAGATCTTCCTTCACTGCTGTACAGTGGATTGTGGCACGCCTTCATGTTCAAAACCGTGCTTTGGCTAATATTAAGATACATCGCGTTTAATGCCTACATGATATTCATACTACAAGACCTTCACGGAAACTACTGTGTATCCTGCTGAACTCTTTGCAGTCTAATATTTGAAACAAGACGTTAAGAATAAGAGGTCTGACCATTAAATTAGAGTGGGACAGAAGTTGATGTATTATCTGACACTTGGCTTCTACAGTGCCTGTCACAAAGTAATGACTCTCTTAAACTGTACATTAATCATCAACAACAAGTTCAGAAATGTCTGTTTCGGTCCAGAAACTCTTATTACCAAGTAAACAGCTTTGATACTGTTGGAATGAGCAAAAAAATATCCTTAACAAAAAATTCCTTCAGTGAAGTTAGTTTACATCCTCTCCCCTATGCGCTTAGTTTATTACTCTTGCCCACCTTCTACTTAAAAGGAAAGAAAGCATGGGACAACTTTTCAGGTAAAAGTCCAGTGAAGTATATTTCAAGTTACGTGCATTCAGAACATATTATCAAGCATGTAATAGCTTTAGAAAAGTGAAATGTCCCTTTTATTTTAGAAGTTGACAGTATTTTCAATGGAGTATGTTATTAAAATGATCACAGGCAGAAACTAAAACTGAAAGATAAATCTGCCAAGTGACAGTTTTTTCACTGAAGTATGCAGCCAGTGAAAACAGCAAAACAGAGCAAGTGACCCAAGGAGAAGAATTTTTATGTTCCTGTAGTATCCTGGTGGTGAATGGTCTGCTGCTTTCAAAACAGAGATGATGTTGCCTTTTGGGTTCACAAATTTTATATTGCCTTTCTACAGCCCGTTGGTTTGCTTTTATTCCAGACAGCTTTCCTGTCATTACAAGCAGTAAGGTCTTCTCAGACCCACAGCTGCCCATGGACTGAAATCCCCTTCTTGTCCAGAACCAGTACTCATGCCTGCACTCAAGTATCACTACATGAAGTCTGTGTAGCTCTTTAAATTTCACAGTTTCTTGTGTCCTAGTACAGGCTGTATTCTCTCTATCCAAGAAAGAGTTCC
Source organism: Ptilonorhynchus violaceus (assembly GCA_013397565.1). Lineage (NCBI taxonomy): Eukaryota > Metazoa > Chordata > Aves > Passeriformes > Ptilonorhynchidae > Ptilonorhynchus > Ptilonorhynchus violaceus. The sequence continues at coordinate 18,648 of VZRJ01008817.1, read as the reverse complement.
CAGGCAATCTTTCTGCCTCTTCGTGCTCTCTATATTATTGATATTTTGAGTCTTCACTTGTACTGTCTGTTGTACTGTGTGATGCTTCAGCCATTTACTTCTGCCCTGTTTACCTGACACAGCCCCTGACTAAACCATGAAGTCCCAGCCTTGAGTAGTTAACAGTGCTGGCAGCCTCTCCTGCTCCCCCACCTCCAGACAATACAATATTCTCTTTACCTTCCCAGATATGATGCAAAAAACCCAAACAAAATATTTGAAGCCACATCCTTATGCTCTCTTCCATTTTTACCATGCCTATCTTAACAAAACTAAGACTCTCTGCTCTTTCAGAAAAAATTATAATGTTATATGTTATATAGGTTATAATGTTATATATGTTTTTGTATTTACTAATGCAATAGGACAGTATGGATTTTAGTAAGTGCAGTGACAATACGCGTTTCAAACAAAACCAGGATGATCTAACCAAGACAACCAAGCAGTGTAGTTGTGGCATACTGGGGATTCAGTGCTTAAGCTAATTCTAGCTTGCCTCTCTGTGGGTGATCAGCAAGTAGTCAGTTTTTGGATACTTGTTAGCAAGATCTGTGGTGAGAATTCTTGTTAAAATAATACTTTAAAAAAGTGGTAAAGGGAAAACTGTTCAATATGAGGTCTTTGAAAAATAGACAAGCTTCTAAGAAATTGGCTGTGATTGGAAATAAGGAAAAAATGCATTTTAGGTAGAACCTGCAGTGATGGGGAAAACGAGTTTATAATCATGCTGGTTTTCATTTTTTGTGTATTTGCATTTATTGCTTATATAAAAGCTTAATGTGTCCAAACTTCAGTTGTTTCAGAATCTTCTAACGACAACTACTGTTGTTAATGAGCTATTAATAGCATTTAAGGCAAACTGTAGGAAAAGTTACTGTGAGATTGTGAATAAAATTTCAATAATGAAATTAAGTTGCTATTCCTTTTTTTAATTGATACTTTTGCATATGGATTATAATTTTTGCTTAAACCATAATACAGTTTCCTGTTTCACTAGTAAATACCTCCTAATGTTTCAGTTGATGTTAACTCCAAATAAGTTGTTTCCTGGTTTCTTTATATAGTAACTGATTTGATCTATACTGTGATTGATACAGACATTGTATTTGGATTAATAACTGAATTTCATTGATAGTCAATATGAATGGATTATGTATGGTGTGATAAACGTTTTTTATGCTGAAGCCTACCCATATCTTTCGTATCCTTTTGGAGAAGGAGTGACCTGTACCTCATATGATTTGGGGTTTTTTTCTGGTAAGGTCATAGTACTGATTTTTATAACCTGTTACACTGTCTTTCTTCTAATTGTCTTCCATTGTTTAAGCTGCCTGATTTATTATTTTTATTTTGATTGTAGTGGTGTGTTGAGCAGAGATTTTCACTAAACTGCTAAAGTGGGCCCTGATTCCTTCCTGAAGCCAAAGCAACTGGAGTGCTTTCCCATTACAGCATAGCTGATCTAATGATTGACTGCATTAAACAGATGCAATCCTACAACCTCCCTGGCACCTGACACTGACATGTAGTGATAGGACAAGGGTTAATGGCTTCAAACTGAAAGGAGATAGAGTTAGATTAGATGTTAGGAAGAAATTCTTTACTGTGAGTGTGGTGAGGCCGTGGCACAGGTTTCCCAGAGAAGCTGTGGATGCCCCATTCCTTGAGATGTTCAAGGCCCAGTTGGGTGGGTCACTGAGCACCTGGTCCAGCTGAAAGGTGTTCCTGCCCACGATAGGTGGGATTGGAACTAAATGATGCTTAAGGTCACTTCCAAACCATTCTATCATTCTATCACTTGTCTGCCCCAGTGATTTAGGGTTGATTTTTCTCTTGCTTTGCTCCATGAGCTGACCAGTGATGGCTGTTGCTGTTGTTGCAAGGAGAATAGAGAGGAGCATGTGACAAGGGAAGGAGGAGGTGAAAGTATAGAAGGTGTGCTTTCTAGCATCAGATGTAGTTTATCTAGCATAAAGCTATGCAGAATTGTAACATAAGATTGGTATAAATGCAGGATGGATGAAAGTGTATGTGTAAGCATAAGAGTGAAACAAAGGTTTAAAGAAATGACCTCTACTGATAGCAAAGGACACCATTTCCAGGACACGATTCCCAACAGTACCTGTGTGCCACAGGACAGCTGACTTTCCAGCAGAAGACCTTGCATCCTAATAGCAGGATGATGGCAACAAGGTTATAATATGTCACTTACACAGTTCTTTTTTCCCATTAGCCAAACAGGAGAAGAGACTGCAGACACATATTTCAGACCTATATTCCAAACAAGAAAAAACAGACAATAGGCAGCAACATGGCCTAAGATTTATGGAGAGTGAGGTAAGCCAGACCTGGGGGCAAAGAAATACCTTGTCCCAGCTGAAGATTCCTGAAGGATATCCTAAATAATCTGCTCAGAAAAGTAGTTTTTTATTGATAATTGAAACAACACCTGAAATGGGGTAAGAACTTAATAGCTGAGGGCCCTTGTCTTTTGTTTTTCATGTAAGTCATCTTGGCCAGACCATTTAAACAGATGAGTCTTGGTGCTTGTGAGTAAGTGAACGTAAAACTGTGAGTGAATTAAATCTGTGGGAGAATAAATGTCAGTAAGTAACATTAATTTATCTGGAGATTTTGTAGGTAACTGTTACCTTCCCCTTGCCTAACACACTGAGTTTTATTGCACCAAGTTGTGTCCTTAATTTGAAACCTCATAAAACACAGACTGGTTTTTTACGGGTTTATTTTAGTATGTGTCTGTTATCTATAATCATTTAAACTTTATTTGGTGTTTCAGGGGTCCACTTGCTAATTTTGGTTACATTAATAATTTTCCTTGATTCTGAGTAACTGAAATAACTGCAGATTTTATACCATGATGCTCGCCCCAATTTCTAAATTATTAACAAGTGCACCATAATACAGGACCAAATACATTTTTTTGAGCATTTTGTGGTTAACTCTTTGCTATTAATGAAATTTATTACAATAAAATAAAATCATTTAATCCAATATTTTTCCCTGGTTAGATTTTGTTCAGATTTTGATCTATGACTGACTGTGTACTTGTTTTTTGTTTGTTTGCTTCAGGAGGACTTTTTCTCTTACTTTGGGCTTTGAAAGAATTTGTTTTCTGTTATCTGGAGCAAGAACTAGATCATCACCAGTAGCAGTTGTTCTATTCTGTTTCTTTTTTACATGGTGCCTGGTATGAGTTTTGATTATTGTTTGTGCCAGGATTAGATTTCTGAATTTGTATGGGACTCTGATTATTCAGGTAACTTCTTGAAGCTCATTGTTTCTTCATAATGCTTTATTAGCCTTTTCCCAGCAATAAGCATGGGTTTGGAGACTTGAGATTTTCTTAGCATATAGGATATATGTGTTTGGCTTTTGGTTCCTTATTTTGAGCTTTAGGGACCTTCTTCTTCATGTTACTGAAATCTCCTTTTTAATAGGGTAGATTTCAAGTTTGGTAAGTTTAACAGGGAGAAGTGTACATTATGGGACATGAACTCTTGGCATATATGAAAGGCCTCCTTATATTTCTTTTGTTTTACCAGTCCTACATTTTACCATTTTCTCATCCTTTGTTTCAGGAAATACCTTATAGCATATGTCACACATATGAAAAGGATTTCCATGGTTTGTTTCCTCCATGCTGCTTCCTCTGCCAAAAGTTCTGTGTGTCCTGGATCCGCATATAACTTCTCATCACTCTTACTCACAGAATCAATTAGTTTGGAAAACACCTTTGAGATCATCAAGTCCATCCTGTGAGCAAACACCACCTTGTCAAGCAGACCATGGTGGTGGGTGACACTGAGTGCCACGTCCAGTGTCTCCTTAAACACCTCCAGGGACAGTGACTCCACCACCTCCCTGGGCAGCCCAGTCTAATGTCTAATCACCCTTTCTGTGAAGAAATTCCTCCTGACGTCCTAATTTTTCCTATTTTCCCTCATCTTTTGCTGTGTTGATTTGTCTTGAGGGTTTGCCCATGATTCACTCTGGGGAGAAAATAACTGGTGCCAGCCATGAACACATTGCACGTCTTTGTTATAGGATTGAGGAATTTGGTAAATACCAACGCTGAAGTTGATGCACAGAGCTTTGCATCATCTACCAGGTGCATGTATGTAATGCTATGATAATTACATTATCAGGTTCTGTTTAATAAAATAGTGTATAGCATTGTAAGACTGTTGTTGTGTTATTGTAAAATAACTAGATCCTATGATGCTAGGCACCACACAGACATGGGCTGGAAAGATTATCTGCAATTTTAAATGTTGGCAATGTAAATGTAATACAGTTGAAAATAGAAAATATACACAGATGAGAAGGGAAATGCTAGTAGTCAGGGGGAACATTCATACTTTAGGGATCTGACTCAGGTAACTCAATCAAAAGACTGATCGCCCTAGGCCATTTCAACAGCTTATACAGAGATTCCTTCAGAGGACAGTTGGAAGTGTTTCAGGAGTTCCTTTAACCAAATCACTCTCAAGGAGCCTCTCTCTATTCACTGTAGAGTAGGATCTGTCTCCTACATCTGACTCTTGCTTGCTTTAGACATTTGAAAATAGGTGATGTGTATATAACTACTTATCACGTGTTTTGCTCATAGGGGCTGTAGGGGCATTAGTAAGCTGAATTTCAGAGGAAGCTTTGAACAACAGCAATGCAGCATGTTTTCAAATATTTAAGGGAGTTTCCTTAAAGTATAAGGTGTAAGACAGGAGAAGGTACAAGAGGTTTGTTTGAAAATACAACATGTGGGTGAGAGAGGAGCTGGAAACTGGACTCCTGACACTGGATGGCAGGTGGAAGATAGGAAGGGAAGAGATACAAGAAACATCCTGTAATTTTATTTTTTTATCAGTAAAAAGTGGGAAGTTTTGAAAGTGTTTTAGCTAAAGACAACATAATAATCAAATTAGACAGTATGATTTAATGGTCTTTTCAGCTTTATGTTTTATGAAAATTGGCCCAGCTTCAAACATGAGCAAACCACAGCTGTCTTCCTGACAATGATTAAGGAGCAATAGGTGTGGTGGTGGTAAGCAAGGATGGGCCTTGAAAATGAAGGTAAGTAATAGATGTTGCAGCAGTAGTCAGGGAGAGCTGTGGAGACAGTGATGTGTTCTCCAAGTGACTGACTAGGAAAAGGATCTTTGCAGCAGTTTTCTGAGTGAATGTGTGTGATATTAGGCTGTGTTTCTCAAAAGAGAGAAAAAATGTTGCTGAATCAAAAAGCAGAGAGCAAAATCTTGCTGAATCAAAACATGATGATGATGATTAACCTGATTGAATACTTTAGCTGATTGGAAGCATTAAGAAAAATACCATCTTGGAAATGTTGCACTGAAAGTATCTGCAAATTATGAATATGAATCTTGGGATTTGGAGTATCTTTGGGATCTAAGGTGATGTTAGAGTTATATGCCTGAGAAATAGGCAGGATGCTGGTGTAGCTGTGTAGCTTCATGTGTGTCACCAGCAATTAAGTCATTCATGTGAAAACCGTAAGTATCTGTCCTATCTGTCCTCAAATATAATTGTATTATTTATTATTTGTAGTTCCTCACTCCTACAGCTGCTTCCATTTAATATTGCTTAGATTATTTCTCCCCCCTGCCCCAAAGGACTGGACATTAATTGTTGAGTTTGATTTGTAATGTCACAGTGGGGTGCCTGGCATGAAAAGATGTATTTTGCATTTGCTTGGAAGGCACTGATCTTTTCATTTGGTTTATAGTAATAATGAACACAGATACAGTAATTTCTTTACAATTAAATTATGAAGTCAATTCTTCTAATAACAATACTCCATAGAACTGCAGTAATAATTAATTGATTCCATTCCTTATTCTGATTCTGCTTGATGATATAAGAATTCTCCCCAGAAGGAGGAAGCTTTGTTTGCTTGAGACTTTTATAGCCAGGTCCCGTACCAGCCACAGTCATCTTTTCCTTCCCCCTTCAGCATGTACAAAAACTCACGGGTTGAGAAAGGAGATTGAGGAAAGGACAGAGGAAAGAACATCTGCTCCTGGCTAGTTTTCCAGTGGCATGTAGCTGTATGGGCATGGTAGCAAACAAGTGTGAATTAGAATTGTTTCTAGGCTTTTCTCACTTAAACCAGAGATGAGGCAACTTTAATATGAAGGAGGCAGAACCTGAAGAAAAAATCGAAATAACTTTTTTTTTTTCCTTGTTATTTTTCAATACATTTCCACCACGTGTGGAAATCTAAACTGTTAATGTATTTTTGCAGGAGCAAGAAGAAAGGTTGTCTTAGGTGTCTAGTAGTTAGGTGTCCAGATTAAAAAGATAAAGCTTATAGTATGCTTGAGGAAGAGAAATTAAAAACTGCCTTTCCTCAGAAATGTAACTCTGATGAGGAATTTGGTATTGATAGCCCATCAATAGTTTCAGGTTATTCAGAGGAAGAGCTGTGATAGCTAGATAAGGCAGTAAATTACCTTTTGCTTGTTAAAAATTTGTGAAGTCATAAACTCATGAGCAAATGTGCCCTGCTAGTACACTGAGCCCTGGGACTGGGACCTCTGCCTGCACATAGTAAGGCTGAGCCTTGCCAGGTGCATGTTCCCCCTAAACCCCAGTGTGCTTAGAGAGTGACAGCCAGGTTTGAGGCTCTAAATGTCTGGAGATAAAATAACCAAAACCTGACACTATATTTGAAGTCCAGTGTTATAGATTCTTTACCATTGTGCAAGTTTCAGACATACATGTAGTATCTAACTAGGAATTCAACATTAAAATGGAAATAAAGATTTTGGTATCTATCCTGAGCTAACACCAACTCTAAGATGCCAAACCCATTACCTTTCTTCACAAGTTTTGGAAATCTCATCTGCCTTGCATATCTATGAGTTTCCCTATATGTAAGTGGTCTAAGTAAAGTTGGTGTTTCATCTCGGCAAAAAGGGCTTCTTAATGTCCTACTTCGTATATAATATTACTTTTCCCCATCTAGAAATAATAGCAGTTTGAGTCCTTGTCTCTCCATCAGTGCTATAGGCCAATCAATGTCTCAGTGAATGTAAGGTGTTCATGTCCTCATGCATCTTGAGGTAATTTTTAAACTTATTAATTTATTTTATATGAAGGATCTTGCTGCATCTTAAGCCACCTTGTGCAAGATACAAAAGTAACCAGAAATAGTTGATTGCCTTGAAACGTTTTCTGGGTAGAAAGTGTATTTATATTGATTTGTCTGGTTACATGCTGATCTTTGAAGGCATAACTCTGCTCTAGTAATGGGAAGAATGGGATCATACTCCTGGACAACCTCATTCTATCTTTGGCCTGGCTGTCTCAAAGAGGTCATGCTAGTGAGGGTGCAAGGTGCAGTGACATTTACAGGCACTGTGAATTGGCCATTACACCCTCCCAAGCTGACAAATAGCCATGGGAATGTCATGAGTGGAGAGAAATCTTTGGACCTCTTCTTGGGGTGGATGATAAGTGCTGGTGTTGAAGTTTGGATGACGCAGTACTCCACAGTGTAGCCTGTGATTCCATGTGCTTGTTCCACCATAAGCCTGATATTCCTGTAGCGTCTTCACTGTAGCTGTCACAAACTCCTGTTGTATTAAAGTCTATATTTCAGTAGGCAAACCTCATTATGAGGTAGGCATTTTTTTTGCTACAGTCTATTTTCTCATTAGCAATTGCTAATGATAAAATTGTTAGTTGTATGATACGAGGTGCACATTACCATGGGGTTTTGCTGAGGGAGACACACTGACAAGCTAGAACTTCTCACAATCTTCAGACAGGCATAGCAGTGACACTTTTTATAGAAATATTATTACTTTCTGTCAGTTTTAGTGTTTTAAAATATGGGGAAATTATCTCATTTTAGTTTTTGCCATCATGTTACTAAGAGGCTGAAAATCTACATGTCTAGAAATGAAGAGTTGATGAAGATAAATATATCACCTTTATTGATTTTAGACCACTCTCTTTTATTAAAAATAATAAAACAAATTATATATAACTATGAAAAAGCAGCAGCACACAGGAGGTGAGCAAATACATTGCAGGTACTTGTGTTTGCCTGAAGGGGAAGATGCTGTGATCAATTAATGCTGTATAAATCTCTTGGTGTAAGATATCACCATAACCTTTGCTGTAGCTGAAGCATTTTATGGTAAAGATGTAGATCTCTTCGTGGTCTAGGCACTCAGATTATTTTTCTGTGACTAGTTTGGTATCTCTTTAGTTAGAGCTGTGTGCTGTGTTACCTGATTTCACCCTTTTTCTGTTTACATATTTAGGTCCTAATCCTGCCACTGGATTTGTTCAAATGGATCTCTATAGCCTTGGGGCCTGACGAAGTTCATGGGACTCTGGATGACTGCAAGTTCCTACACTGAAGATCAGATTGTAGGCCTGAACCTAAGTTTCTGTTTAATTCCCCTGTCTATTTGCTTCTAAATTATGAAAATTATCCCTTAAAATGGTGGTGTCTTTGACTCTCTTGGACATCCACTTTCGTAGCATTCAGACACTGCGTACTTGGGATGTTGTCAGACATTGTTAAAATATTTCTGTTCTGTCTTTTGCCTAAATCTCATGATTATTCTGATTATTGTGTTATATTTTTGCATTTAGTGGCTTTCTTCCTAAAATGGAGATCATCATCTGTGTTTTCAATCATTGTGGTATTTCTCTTCACTCAGATTTTTCAGTCAGAGTAACTGATGAAACTATTCAGGTTACTTTTAAAGATGTAGGTAAATTTGTTTTTTACTTGCTGGACACAAAGCGTATTATTTTATTTTGCAAACAGTAGCCTACTATTACTGAAAACTTTCAATATGATAATACTCTGATGTAATAAAGTAAGTAGGAAAAGGCATTACCTTTTACTAGCTCTCCTGTTGCTTTTCTACTTCTGTGGCTGTGGTTACATGACATACAGTGAGAGTGAGGATATTTTTATTTTTTGTGAGCTGATGAATATCTTTTGTTGACAGTGAGTACTGTTCCCTGTCCTATTCCATATGACCATGTTGCAGTTTCACTATCCAGCCCCAATAAAAGCTGCAAAGGGCTTTGCAAAATCACATTGAAAAATAGAGTTTGAGAGGAAAAATAGATGCATTCTATCTCTATGCATGTTAGTATTTATATTGCATATTTTTTAAAGCAAGTATGTAGTGGTATATGGTAATTAACAGATTAAAAGATCCAAAACTTCCTTTGTATATAGAGAATCAGAAAAACTTTTTTTTGTTTTTGTAGGCTTATTGCAATGATATCTAAGAGCTTCACTTGAGTATTTGATGAATTTTTGCATATTCTCAGAACAACAGAAACAGAAAATTGAACCACTCATTTAGTCAGTACTAAAGTCAATGATATTAATTGGATTCTCCTGCCTTTTAACCTTGTGCCTCTGGCTCCATTTTTCCCTCAAGAGCCAAACCTTCCATTATCATCATCTGCTTTGCATTTCTACGTAAAAGGCCCAAGGTGTTTTGGTTTGGACTCCCAGAAAATGAGGAAGACAAGGTTGGTGGCCATCTGCCAAGGTGCGTGGTCTGACTTGCTCCTTGCTCACAGCAGCTGCTGGCGAAGGCAGAGGCAGAACTGAGTGTTCCTGTGTGGCATTCAACTGCCTTAACCACATGCCCATCGCTCTCTTCCTGTAGCTGTCTGTCTTGTTCTCTGCCTAACTCCTGGAGACAACACATATACCAACCTAGAAATAATCTAATTCGATGCACAGCCCTGATTCATTTCCTGAGCTGTGTCCTGCACACACGGGGTGGCCGCGGTCCTGTGGAAAAATTCAGCAGAGTGCACGAGGCCAAATATTAAGGCTGTTAAGTGTTTAAACTCTGCAATGAAACAGAGTTCTTTTAGTGTCGCTTATTATAGCTATAGCTTGAAGTATTTTTAACAAGGAACAAGAGAAAAATGAAAGCTTTTAGAACTGGTTGTAAACGTTTCCCTGTCTAGCATGTGAACGTGAAGATCCAACTCAGTGAAACAGAACATCAGCTGGTGGGAGGAGGCTGGCCACCTTCAGGGAGGATGGGAAGGAAGAAGGCTGAGTAGTTAACACTGTGGGTATACCCAGTTTGCTTCCATGTCTCAGGGACTGTTTGTGTAGTATTGACCCCAGCTTTTAGCTTTTGCTTTCTCTTCAGCATTCCCACCCCAAAGAATTACCTCCTCCAGAGCTTCCAAGTGCAATAGACATTGGGGGTGTTGCTGTAGTCTGCTAATAATGTAAATGAAGAAACAAATCAAAGGTGGGCTTTTCTCCTATGTTTTCCTGTTGGAAAATAAGAGGAGATGCTCCCTAAGTCTCCCAGCTCTCCCCATTATGAATTTTAGGGGCTATCCTTATGGTCCTTGATCTCACTAATAGACTTTAATAATAGAAAATACTGCTCTTGGCTTACCCATTTAATCATCTTCACAGTCAAACTGTAGTGGCCTGCTGTGTTTGTAAGCTACCAAGGATAGTGTGTAGGCTCCAGTGCCAGAGCAATTGTGTTGGGAACCAAAAGCTCATCTCTTTGTCTTTTATGTTAGAATTTGTTAGGATGTTCGGGTTTTTTCAGAGAAACCTTGCCAGACTATGGCCTAGGTTTCAGTTTTTGTTAATGTCTACTTTATCTGTTAATGGCACTTGATCACCAAGCTAGTGAGGAAAAAAAAACAATCTCATAGTTTGGTTTTGCATGTTTTTCTTTGGGATATGCAGTCTTTTCTCACAAGTGAAAGCAGCAAGTTCCTGTAAAAAGAACTGGTAGGAATACTGTTAGAGAAAATTTGGTCAACCCATTCACTAAAATTCATAAAAATCAAAATACTTGCAAAAGTACATCAGTTTTGCTGTCATTTTGTTGCAAAGAAAAAAATGAAACCCCTGGTTTTAACAGAGATTTTTAAAAAAAAAAGGATCAGTTTTCAACAATTCATAGCAGAGAAATTGTGAGAACAGGATGAAACAGTCTTGATAGGGCAGAATCACCTTAACTGAGTATCTCAACACTTTGTATCATGAAACCATGGCCTGAAACTGCTGCCAGTCATGTCAGATAATATGATCACTGATTTATTATGTTACTTCATCTTATGTGTTTTTTGTAACCTTTTGGCAGGGATCATTTTTCTTTTCTGTGTTTTGGGTTTTTTCCTTTTGGTTTCGCAGTTGGGTTTTTTTTGGTTTGGTTTGTTTTTTTTTTATACCAGCACCTAATGGAGCTTTGATCCATGACTTGGCTTCCAGGTACTAGGATAACACAAGTAGTAATCATGCCTGCTGCTAAAAATTTTCTACCTTATTTCATTTGCATTTGTTTGCCTTCACCTTCCAGTCATTGATTCTTGTTATGCCTTCTCTGATGCATTAAAAAGCTCTTTAGGACTCACTATTTTCTTCCCAGGAAGGTGCTTTTACCCTGTAATCAAGTTACTTCTCAATTTTTTGTTGTTGTTGTTTGTTTAAGAAAAAGCTAAGCAGATTGAGCTTTTTGTGGTTCTCATTTTTCCACATTCTTGAATGATTTTTGTGGCTCTCTCCTATCCATAAAACTGTGTTTTACTAGTTGCATGCACAGAAGTAAAATTACTTCTCTAGTTACTCTTGTGTAAGTATGGTTAGAAATTGATGGTTTTGCAAGGCCAGATAAAAAATTCCTACCTAATATCACTTCTACACATCCGAATGTAATTATCAGAGGGCAGAAAAAGATGGATGATTTTAAAAACATTTAAATACTTTTAAATGATCCACAAATCAGCAAGGATGGGTGTGCAGGAGGGATGCAAAAGTATTTGTATTGAGGTTTTTAAGGAGCTAGAAGTGAAAATAAAAATAATAATTTTGAATGGAAAGCAACAATAATACATCAAAACTTAACTGCTGTGTTTAGCACAGTAATACATACTTGCAAAATTTTGCAGGATTGAGTGAAAAATGTTTGTTATTAATACACTGTTGCAGGCCACTGGAAATAGAGACTGTGAGTGGATGTGAATATACATATCCCTTACATCCATTTAACCCTGTAAATAGCCACTTGCTTGTATTTGGAAACCCAAGAACAGTCGTGTGATCTGTTATGCTGTAATAGAAGAAATAACATAGTATTGAGAATTTCTTTTGTTGTAAAAGTTGTCACTATTAAGTCATATAAAAGTTCAGTCAATCCACAGCTTCAAAGAAGCTCTTGAAAGTTTTACTGCTTCAGTATTTCTTTCCAAAGGAGTGGCTATTCATTTTGATTTGCATCCATACTTTAGGACAAGCTTCAGTTAAATTTACAAGAAGGAGACTAATCAGATGCCTGTCTGGTCAAACATCTCAGCCTACCCAGTGACTTTTATGCAAATCAGCATCTGAATTGAATCTGCACTCCCAGCCCCACACTTATTCCTCCTGGAAACCATCAGATTTCCATTCAATTGAACTACAGACTGTTCAAACTCTTGGTGCTGAGCATTAGTTTAATGCAAGTTTATCTAATGTTGTGTCTGACAAAAATTTGAGGTCACCACGTTGACTTTCTGTCCAAACTGACTTGCTTTTTGACTTTGAAAAGAATACGTCTTTCTGTTGTGGCAGCATTCCCTCTGTGAAATTTGGGACATATTCAATAAGGATTTTCATTTGTTTCTGCAAAATGAAAGTTCATGGAAACATGATAAATGAGTTAAAAAATGAGAATTAAAGTAATGCAAAAGACTTAAAATCCTCTAAAACTCCTGAAAAAGAAGTAAAGGCGAACAAGACTGAATAGAAAGCCAAATGACCTCTAGTTAAGAAAGTACTGAGCTAAATAGATTTAGACTGCAAGTTTGTGTGTGTTGCTGGAAAAGTTATTACTAAGATTTTAGTAACACTGGGGGACTTGGGATAGAAGTTTTCTCCCTGCGACAGGAGGACAGAGGCCTTTTCAAAACAACTGTCTGCTGTTGGAAAAGACAAGAGTAGTGGGCGTTCCCTTCAATGCTTTCTGGTATCACAGGCTTAGCCAATGTAAAGTATGTGATTTCTTACATCCTAGGTTGCCTCAGTTTCTTCTCCTGAGTCTCAGAAATCCTGGAATAGAATCATTAAATAAAAGGACATGACATCACTGGGAAAGAAGATGGTAGAAGAAACAGGATGGTTATAATAGAAGCTGGAGACAAGTCTCTGTGAGAATGCTAGCATGACTTCATTTCTCTGAACAGCAATCTAAGAGGTGATCCTCCTTCCTGAATCAGTAGTAAATTGGGATGGCTGCATATAATGGTAGGTGTTTGACCAATGCAGCACTCAATGCAGTGCAGTACATACTGGAAAACCGTTCTGGAAGTGGGGGGGAGGGGGGTCTGGCTAGAAAATTACTTTCCTATTAAATAATGCTACTGATGAGTATTTGGTGAGCAGGTACAGCTGCCAGAATGCATTTTTCAGCTTATCTTGGCACAGGAGTATGGAGAAAAGAAGAAAAAGGGGACAGAAAGGAGAGATGGAGAAAGGATAACAGTTTTTTGAGGCTGCTTCTGCTCTTCCAGGATATGTTCTTTGCCTTCCCTAGTGAGTGCTATATGCTGATAATTTGTAGTACTTGTAATCTTCCTTAAGCCCCTTATCTCCTTGGGAAGTTAGCAAGTTTATGAAGTTCGTGAGTATGTGGACTATTCCTTGAATGGATGAGAAACACTCCAGTGTGTACCACTGCGTTGTGAGGGATGAGAGAGACACTACTCGGTGACAACCATGTACACTTGGCAAAAGGGTAAGACTGTCCTGTCAAGCTATGCAAGTTCCTTTTTTTCGAAGCTGTGAACAAATGCTTGTTTCCTCCAGCAGTTCCTGTAGCTCCTTGTGTGCAGGCTATGTCACAGTAGGTCCTGTGTAATTACTAGATAGAGTGATGTGTGCTGCATTCCCTGTTTATTTGGATATCAGCATCCCAAAAATTCACATTTTCCTGGTCTGTGGAAATAAGACTGTGCTAGGATTTCTAATATCAGGGACTGTGTTGCTTCTAAGGTGTCATCTTCATATCTAGAAGCAGATGGTTTAGCCTGCATTGCAGAAACGGATGGAGTCCCATATAAAGGATCAGAATACAGGTCAGGTGATGTTTATATATTGTGTATTTTCAGAAAACATGTAGATAAGGGAATAGTAGTTCTGTCCCAGCACTATACCTAGCTCAAGGAATCTTTCCAATTTGACATGTAGCATTCAGGTCTGTCTAAAGGAGTCCTGGATGTGAGAGAGCATATCTTGTTGACTCTGCTGGGCTGGATAAAATAGGAAGGAAGGGGATCTCAGGTATTTTTCATCACCTTAGGCCTGGTTGGATTCTGCCTGTTCAGGTGTAGAAGTCCAATAATGTTGTCAGCATCAGAAGCTTACGTGCCTCTAGACTGGAGCGAGGGAGACTGAGTACTAACACCTTTAGAGCAGTGTCTATGAAGATGGACAGCAGCATTTTGGGTTTATTAGAAGCAGCTGATAACTCTTATCTCAGTGGTAGGCTTGAGTGTACAATATATAAATGATCTGGAGATTTTGGAGGGGATTGAATATTTGATGCCATGTTTCCAGAAAGTTGAAGAGATAAGTGGATGTTGCACTGCATGTTGTGTTCTCAGCAAAGCAAACATCTCAGCAGGTCAGCGATTTCAGAAATAGTGCAGTCCTGAAAGAACATTTTTTGAACTCCTTTTTGCTGTTGAAGCTGAACACAGTTCCATCTGTCTGAAACTGCACATTGAGAGCTTCACAGAGGCACTTAAAGAAGTTATGTACTTATGCATAAGGAATAAGATGCTAAAGGAATCATATTTCATAATAGCAAACCTATTAACCTTATCATAAAATGATTACTTTCTATACACATATTCACTGTAAAAAATGTTCATGGTATACTGATCATCAGAAGAAAAGTCCATACTGATGTATCTTCACCATTTTGCCTGCTTTCTGAGAGGAACAGTGTGGGTACATGCTTTTGCTATGAAAATCTGTTTACTTGGATACTTTGCCATACATCTGTTAAGTCCACAAAAAGTGTACAAATTTTCGTGTTATCCATTTTGTGGATAAAAGCACACTGTAAGTACTGACCCTGATTTGAGAGTGTATCAACTCTAGAAACGATGGAATTGTCTGCAGGGCTCACATGTCAACAAAAATCAGCTGGTTCACACATGAAGCTTGGCGAAGAAATCGCTGCAGTGGCACCAGTGCCATCCCTGCTCCCTGCCTGCCTCTCCCAGACCACTGCCTTTAGTCAGCCGAGGTTACCTTGTCTGTCTGCCACTCTTCCACAGTTACCACTTACACACCTGGGTCAGCCAGCCACTCATCCATGGTGAGCAGACAAACAGCCTTCTGAAACCCTGCTCAATAATAGAAGAGAGACAGCAACATATGCAGATTACTTGACACAATGTGAGCAAATCCAGAGAGAAAGGTAAAGCAAAGCAGATTCCATGCATTGTTAGTTACTGTTTGCAAACATGCTATGAATGGAGTCTTTGAATGGAGTCTTTCTCTTCCAGAAATTATTTTAAGGAAGTATTTAAAGTATCTCCTGACCATTTCAAATAAGACACCAGAGGAAAAGATTGGCTGCAAGTCTGCAACTAATAAGCAACTGAGAATTGTGTTTATCTGGGCTGTGCAGAGGCTGGCACTGCAGCCTCAGGAAAAGGGCAAATACGGCCAGGGCTTTTTTTTTTTTTCCAAATACACTGCGAACAACCTACACACTCTATGGCTGGAAGTGCTTGAAAGCAACAGTGACAATCTACATTACCAGCAGCTCCATCAGAAGTACATGTGCCCAGGTGCCCTGTCTCTGCAGATGTTTTGCTCTCGCTTTGAGCTGAAAATGTAACATTTTTGTTGAGAAAGGCTTTCAGATCTCGTTATAAATAGCCTAATAGTAGCTTTGGATTTGACTGACAAGCTGGTTGTTACTATGCCATTTTCACTGTAATAGTCTAGTAATTTTGACCCAAAGAAACAATGATCTCATTCCTTGGGAGGGAGGACAGAGTGACAAAACTTGGAGGTCTTGTGATGACACTGAATCTCTTCATTGTCAAAGCAAGCTGTGAAATCATCTGCTTCCCAACCACTTCCTCCACTGGGGAGGAAGCAGTTTCCTTCACAGAACGCACAGTTTGCAAGAGAAGGTGGGGGCATGGAAGAACCACCTTCTTGCCCCATGGGAGGTGTGCTGCCCCACACCATGTCTTCTGGAATTGATGCAAGTGTGTTTTCCCACCTCTATCAGCAACCACAGCACTAAAGTGGGCAGAAACTTTCTAAGGTTGTTTATATATGGTGACTTCCTCAAAAATTGTGCTGGAGTCGTCTCACCAAGGTGTTCCACAGTTATTTTGGGAGTTGGGGAGGATGAGATCCCGTTCTGCATTTCTCTCTCAATCAGGCTTCACTGCCAACCAGATCGTCTGTACTTCTTGGGATTCTCCATCCCTGTGTGTTTTTGCTAGAAGTTTTTGGTTGTGAGCTACATGGGGGATGATATGAAGTGAGAGGAAAATGTCAATAAAACATTTTTCATTGTTCAGTTGGAACTTTTCTGTTTCTACTTAACAATGCATTGCTAAGAAGAACAGTTCTGTGTTTGGAGAGGCCTTTCTCTGTTAACTTTAAAGAAAACTGGAAAAAAAAAGATGCTTTAAAAGGAAGGTTGATAATGGATAGCTGATGTTTCCATTCAAGTTCTGCTTGCCTTACATGGAAAAGGAGTTGAATCAAAAGCTTCCTTACAAACATTTCTACTAGTTTCCAAGTAAGTAGCTAGAAAGGGTATTGTAAAAACTGAAGTATTTGAAAACACATATCAAATAGAAATCATAGTTTTACTCGTGGTTTGCAATGACATCCAATCTGTGTGACTTTTCCCAAAGTCTACTCTAGTTTGCAAAACATCAAAATTACTAAACATGGGTTTTGAAACTTCCTTTGCAGCTACATTCTTTTTTTCCTGGAGCAGTCATATTGGGCTGTTGCGACCTGAATGTTCTGTGGGCAAAGTTGCTGTGAAAGAAGTCGAAGGTGTCTTGTGTACCTAAGTGATCTCAGTGACTGCACCTTTCTAGTGGAGTGTAATTTAAAACAGATTTGAACTTGAGGTTTGCAGAAGAAGGCATGTTTGTGAAGTATCAGAAGGGATGTGGCACAGCATGAACAAGAGAAGAAACATATACTGCTTCCGTAAAAATGCTACTGTCTGCCGCTGATGAGTAAATTCTTTATTTCTGTCATGCAGGGCTGCAGAAGAAACCCACTGGAATATGCAAACCTGTACAGGGCTTAGCATATAACTAGCAGAGATGAAGGAAAACCTTTACAGGAACATGTGATGTAATCAGATCCTCCTCATCACTTGCCTTTTACTAAAGTTTTGGTTCTAGACAACGGCTAGGAGTAAAAGCATTCCTTTGCCTTCCTTTCAGGTCTAGTTTTCACAGAAGAAACCTTAAAGAAATTCAGTATGTGCAAAGCTATCAGCTTCTGCACACTAAACCACATAAATGCTAGTGATTGTTACACTTTTCTACTGTTCCATATTTCATATAAAGGTTTAAACCTTTAAAGACGCAAATCAGAGAAAAAACCCAAATCACAAAGAACTTTCCTTGAGACAAGGAACACTGGTGTTTACTATTGTTGTATTTTTGCATGATTTCAGGTAGCAGAATCACTGTCTTCATATGTCCACCAGCACTTCTTCACAAATGTGGCGGTTTTAGAATTAGGGTCGTTATTTAGAAGGTTCTTTGACTTCTATAAAGCACTATGCCTTGCCAAACAATCGATATTCCTTGTGCATCAGACCACAGACCCTTCCAAACTTCGTGGGCAGGTTTTTGAGAGAGCATGATAATTAAGCAATTATCGAAATCAGCTATTTACACATGAATATTTGTGACCAGTGTACACCTGTCTTCACTGCAGTTTCTGTTACCACAGTAAGTGCGCTGATAGTGCCTTTCGGGGCAGAGCAGAGGTTTTGGATTATTCACAGCAGCGCTCCTCCCAGCGCAGTTTGCACCAATAAAGTAGATGTAAACAGCGAAGCTGATGTTAAGGGGTATTGCTCCTGTTCCCTAGTCCTCTACAGCTGCCCCATGCGGTGACAGTGATAGAAAAGCAGGGAGAGGAGAGGCAGCGCACGACAGGTGAGATGTAGCTCAGCGCGCCCCTGCACCGGGGTGCCCGGGATGGCGCGGGGCCATCGCTGCACGACCGCTGAGAACTTGGGGGGAGCTGCCTGGCCACCCCGGCCTGCTCCCTGTCACCCAGGAGGCTATGGAGAAAGCCTGTACCTTCCGACGCCTGTTCTTACAGGTGATGAAACCATTTCTGGA
>VZRJ01008812.1:2875-36003 GCA_013397565.1 Ptilonorhynchus violaceus | reverse complement strand
CCATCTCCCTGGCTGCACTGGTGGGTGGTTGTTGGCTGTAAAGAGTTAAAAATGGAAGATTTTAAAGGAAAAATAAATTAAGTTTGTTTTAGAGTTCTTTTCTCTCAGAGGCCAAAGTTGCATCTGGGAGATGCTAAAAATACTCAGTGTGGAAATTTCACGTCTTTGTGTTTGCTTTCAAATGTATTCTGCCTTTTGAAAGAAATTGAATTCTCTCAGAAAAGATAACAGGATGTTGTCAAAGACGTTAAAGCATTTTTTCCATCAGCTTGGCCTCCTTGCAGGGGGGCAAGAGAGTTAAGAAGCTCAGAGATTGTAAAAACACAGCCTTGTGCAAGGATGTGCCTGCACCAGTCCCTGTGATATGTTAAGCAGGGCACAGGCCTATTGCTCATGCTTTGTCCCTGATAAAATGGAATAAGCTCAGCAGTGTCTGTGTCCCCATTTTGCCAGGGTGGTGATGGAATAAATCTGCCCTTTAGTCTTCAGCTGTGGATTTTGGCTATTTTGGTTCCCTGAATTTATTTCGGTTCACACATTTGGCATAATCAACGACTGCCAAGAGCAACCATGCCATGGCTACAGAAAGAGTCGGGGGCTTGGGAAGCTGTGAGAGGAACTCCCCACATTTTGGGATGGCCCAGCACTGAGTACTGGACCCCTGTGGCTGCTTTCCCAGCAAAAATAGCTCTGCCAGAGGCACGGCTTGATAATGCAGCTGCGGTCACTCCACAGACAATCAAATCGACTGTCAAGAATTATTGTGGAAAGCCACAGGTAAGTCTGCTTGGAAATTTGAGGGGAGGTTGGGATGGTTGTTAGTCACTGGTCTCAGAGCTCTCAGCTGTGAGGTTACAGCCTTACAGGACCACATGACAGAGCTGAGAGAGAAGAGTGCTTTAAAGGATGCAAAGGAGTTTGTGTGAGAAGCATTTTGAGCTCTGAAGGAGTGGTGCTGTGAAGAGCAAAGCACTATAGAGTGGCTGGGGGAGCGCATTGCTAACAAACATAGGCAAAAATATGGGAAAAGTAAGGTCTTGACTTCCTGAGTTAGTGCTCTTATTAAGGACCCCTCATGGGATCCTGAGACTTGGGATGAAAATATCTGGACAAACTCCAAGACTGAGTTTGAGCCAGACTCGGCAGATAAAGAGGTGGTAAAAGCACAACCCCTCATACAAATGGAGGGGCAGCAGGATCTGCTGGGAAGCGGGTGCAGGTCACACGGACCTATACCCCAAACAAGTTACAGGAATTTTTAGAAACTTACCAGCAGAAGAGCAGGAAGAGCACATTGCCATGGATTTCATGAGCTTGGGATGGTGGTGCTTCATCTATTCACCTATTAGTAGGCAAAATGGATCTATTAATTCCTATAGCCACTGATAATGAGGTCCAACAGGGGTATGCTCAGCTGTGGAATAGCAGATGCCCTGAGGGATAGGATATTGCTGCACCTATGCTGTATCACTGGCCGTGTGCAGTGGTGAACAGCACATGCAGATCCTGCTGGGTCGGAATCATCCCTTGGGACCTGGTGCACAACGGAAGAAAGTATTGGCTTGCTGCGGCAGACGGGAGCAGCTCATGCCCTGACCACAGGGGTTAATCCTGATGAAGCAGCAACAGCAAGAAGTATCAAAATGCAGTTTGTGAAGGGGGCACCTGAGGAATAGAAACCAGCAGTCACATATGCTACTGGTAACATAAGTGCCTTAAAAAACGCCTTGAGGGATGCTGAGGCTGTCATCCCAGAGCCAGCTGTGCAGGTAGTGAGAGAGGATAAGCCAGCAAAGTTGAAAAGAGTCACCTCACAGGTGACATGGAAACAAATGTGGAATGATCTTGTGCAAGCCAGTGTTCCATGGTCAGAAACAGACGGAATTACCACAATAGAAATGTTTTGCCATTGGCAAAAGCTGATATCTGTGGAAAGAAATAATCCCCCACCACCACCCCTTCTGCCACCTCACAGCACCACAACTCCTGGCAGATGCCAAAGTGGCTTGGCTGGTCCCCCCAAACTGCTGCCACTGTAGCCTCTCACCAGGAGCGGGACCAATGCCCTGCGTTCCTCTAACTATGAAGGGGCATCTGGAGGAATTTTCATGTGCTGACCCTGGTGGATACTGGTGCAGAAGTTGCTGCATTACATGGTGATACTGCTCCTAACGAAGACACATCCCAGATCTGTGCCTTGGGGGGGCAGTTCCACTCCCACCTTCTAAGCTAAGGTTATTTTAATGATGAGACACCACCCCATTTGTCATGAAGGTGTTAATTGCCCCAGTTAAAGAATATATCTTAGGCATGGATGTGCTGGCAGGCCACGCTGTTGAAACACTGAATGATCACTTTTGTCTCAGGACTCCACAAACAGGATTTCCCACTCGATCTATGTCTGCTTTGCATGGGCTCCCACAGTGGAATCCTGCTGTGCTGCCAGTGCCTGCCAAGGTGATGAATGTAAAGCAGTTATCACATTCCAAGGGGGGAGAGGACATCACTCAACCGACTCATGCACTCCAAGGAGTGGGAATCATTAGAGACACCATGACTGCTTTTAACAACCCTATTTGATTGTTGAAAAATTGGATGGCACTTGGAGAGTGACTGTTGATTACAGGGACTTGAATAAAGTCACCCTCCCCACTTGCAGTTACGGTACCAGACATGGTTACCCTCATGGGAATAATCAACAAAGCTTTACATCCCTGGAAGGTGGTAATGGATCTTGCCAATGCTTTCTTTTTTGTAGCCATTGCTTCAGAGAGTGAGGGCCAGTTTGCTTTTGCCTGGCAACAAAAGCAATACATCTCTCAGGTATTGCCTCAGGGATATAAACACAGCCTCTCCACTGGCCACCAGATGGTGGCAGCTGACGTAGAGCTGTGGTTGGGTGCTGTCACTGTTTACCATTATATTGGTGATCCATTGATTATGGTGGAGTCATGACAAGAAACTGAGACAGCTGTTGAACCTCTGACAGGCCCCCTTACAGAACTGGGGCTGGGGAATTAATCCAAAGAAAATACAGGGCCCTGGTACTACTGTGCGGTTTTGGGGGGTAGTTTGGCATGGGCAGCCTAGAGAAATAGGGAACACAGTCCAGCAATTCCCTGTACTTAGCAAGGTGAAACAACTGCAAACTCTCCTGGAGCTTTCAGGGTGCTGGAGAACTTCCATTGCACACCCAGGAGTGCTGGTACCTTTTTGCAGAAACTGGCTGGGAAGAAAGTTGTTTGGCACTGGGCTAAGCACCAGCTAGAAGCTTTTGATGCCTGCGGGAATGCTTTGACTGGGTGTGTCCAACTGTGCATGGCTGCATTTAAGGGCATGACACAGGCCCTGGGGGACAATTCAGAGGGCTCAGGGGGCTCTGACTACCTGGCCAGTTGCTTACAGTGGCCCCTTGCCCCCATCACGGGGAGGTGACATATTCACTGCTGTGGATACAGAGTCAGAATTGGTCTTTGCTAAACCCACTAAAAGTGCTCCATCCTCTGCTAATATCAGATCCTCAAGTTCTTGTATTTCAGGTATCTTCGACAAGTACCTGGGTCTTATCTACGGGGTTGTCTTGGTTTAAGACAGTTAAAGAGTAGAATGAGTTACCTCCCCTTATAGATTTAACCAATCCCTTTCCACCAATAAGGAGAAATGAATATGAGTAGATATAAGTGAAAATATAACCGTTTTTATAAAACAAAATAGCAACAGGCGAAAAAATAACAGTAATAGACACTAGTTGCAAAGTTGCTGAAATCTCTGGGACTCCTCAGGAACAAAGAGAAACTCAAAATGGTGGAGTGACCCCTTCCCCAAGATTTTGCCTTCCACAGATGACAGTGTGTGGGGAGATGAAGGGAAAATGGCTGAAACACCAACCCACCCCACCCCCCAAGACAGCACAGCCCGGGAGACACAAGGAATATGGTGGACAAACCTCACTCAGCTCAATCTTCTCCCTGGAACAAAAAATATCCGGGAAGGTAGGAGCTTATGAAGCAGTTCTAGTGGCAGATGGGAATCGCTGGTGTTGCCCGGGGAGCTCTGGCCCCACAGCGTCAGCCTCCGGTTCATCAGGTGCCCCCTTCTGCCACCCACTGAACTCCGCCGGTGTCAGAGCTGCTGTTTCCAAGCTGTCGGTGTGTTGGGAGAGAAGGGGAGGTAAAATGTCTCCCCAAGCACCAAAAACCGCAGCCCCCCATCCCCGCGCCGGCCCCGCTCTGCCAACAAGTGCTGCAAAATTCACTCTGAAAGTTTCTGATGGCAAAACGCCACTTCTCGGGATCATACCGATGTGAGTCCAGAAACCTGCCCGAAACAACCCCCTCTGGAGGCCAGAGAGAAACAAAAAAACACGAAGGGGAGCCTCTGCCTTGAGAAAGAGCTACGAGGCAAGAGAGAGCTCTGCCTGCGTGCTTGGGCCTTAAAAGGCCCGGCCCTCACCCGCCTCATGGTTCCGTTCCCACCTGCACCGCTGGGCCTCAGAGAGACGGTAGCAATTTGGGCACAGATAGACATGGAACACAATAACATTTTCAGTCACACTGGACAGGGGGACAGCATCGGAACTCTGTTCTTGGTGCTGCAAACCCCTCATGAAATTGAAGTTCAATCTGAAAAAGCACAATCCAAACCTCTTGAATCTGTGTGGGCAATCACCCCACCTCAAGCTACCAGGCCTGGAGTAATTTTAGCTGAAGGAGCTGAGGCTACAGTGTGCATATTACTGGAAGGCTATCACACTCCTATTTTCCTTCCTTAACCAGGTTGGCTTGTCAAGCTTTGTAGACTTGCATGACAGGCACACACTCTGGATGCATTTCTGCAGGATTACTCTGTAAATACTTGTGTGTGGTAACGTTTTCCTTTTTCTTCTCCATGTAGCAAATTAAGAGCACCTCAGGTATTCCTTCATCTAAAGTTTAAATTGGACATCAGAGGCAATTATTGCCTGGAATGTACAAGTAACTGCACTACTCCTGGAACCCATGAGTCTCTGCCATTTACATACCACTCTGCTGTGCTTCTTTCAGCTGGGCTAAGCTGAGCTCAGCTGGGCTTGGCTGGACTCTTTTCGGCTCAGCTGGACTGGGTGTCACCCCTGCCACTCCACTTTGTTTTGCCCTTGTTCCATGTTGCTTTGTCTATCAGGAGAGGGCATTAAATCATGGAATTTTTTTTGCCACAAATTGTTGGTACTTTCTTTGTTATTCCAAGCCACGTGTTGTTTTTGTTGTTACCCTAGGGATGGGGGCCAGGTGGCATTTTGCCATTGCTCGTTTTGTGGGTAAACCATTTTTCTCTGTATTGTTGTGTTGTTTGCATGTTTCGCCTCAGTAAAATTGTGAATCTAACATTTTTAACATCTTGAAGTCTTGTTTTTCTTTGTTTTCCCCTCCACTGTCATGAGGGAGGAGGGGAACTCGAGCAGTCTTAACTTTTCCCCACTGAGTTTTTAAAACCATTACACATTGGAAAGACCAGTGTCAGTGAGCACAAGAGACTGGAAATGGTGGAGGAAAGAGGCATCTTCTGCTCTTATGCCACTTTGTGCTGTGTTCTGGTACCAGCAGAGGGAAGGCCAAACCCCACATCTGCTCTTGGATTCCACAGCAGGTGGTCCCAAGTAGAGAAGCCAACCCAGCACAAGGCTCAAAACTGTGTGGAAGTTCAATTTCCAGCAACTGGAGGAATTTCCTGTCTCTAATACCAGTTAGTGCCTTCGTGCTGTCCATGCCACCCTAGTGCAGGGACCTTCCTTGGCTGGGCAAAAGCCGGGAAAAGAGAGGTGTTCCTGGAAAAGAGGCAAGGGCCACAAAGATGGTGAAGGGTCTAGAGGGGAAGCTGGGACAAGAGGTTGAGGCCAGTTGGCCTGTTAAGCCAGGAGGAGGCCGAGAGGAGACCTCATCCCAGTCGACAGCTTCCTCATGAGGGGCAGCAGAGGGATAAGGGCTGACCTTCTCTTTCTGGTAACCTGTCACAGGACCCGAGGGAATGGCTGAAGCTGTGCCAGGGGAGGGTTAGGTTGGATATCAGGGAAAGGTTCTTCCCCCAGATGGTGGTTGGGCACTGAACAGGCTCCCCAGGGAATGGTCATGGCCCCAAGGCTGCCAGAGCTCCAGGAGCGTTTGGATGCTGTTCTCAGGCACAGGGTGGGATTGTTGCAGTGTCTGTGCAGGGCCAGGAGTTGGACTGGATGATCCTTGGGGGTCCCTTCCAGCTCAGGGTATTCTGCGATTCTGTGAAGGCTGAGCCTTGGGTGCAGTTGCTATTTCACCTCCACAGCCAGACATGTCCAGTCAACGAACCTTTTTCTGAAACCAGCCATTCTTGGATAAGTGGTGAGAAAGACTCTGCAGTGGAAATTTTATCTCTCCACATCCCAAGACAGGACCACACTTCCCACAGACTACACATGCCTGCATTGACCTGGTCTCACTGCATTGTTCCAAGGCCTGAAAGAAACTGTTAAAGGCTCCACTAAGTCCAACAGTTCTGTGACAAAATGTTTTGGTCTTTGGAGAGGTTTTTTCCCCCAGCAGGAAAAGGAGGGATTGTTCCCAGATGGAGCATTTGCGTGTAACAAAAGGGATTCTGGCATGCAGTTTTTGTGGGAAGTGGAAATTTCATAGTATGGGAGGGATTGGCAGATGCAGACCAAGTTATCCTGGTGCACTAGGGAAACATAGTGGTGCTTTGTATGACCTTTCCGTCCACAGAGATTAAAACTGGCCATGGATGCCATTAGCAATAAAATCCCTTTGGCAGCAGGAATATCATCACCCTGCTAGTTTTGCAAGACTTAGAAAGCAGAGAGTAATCCAATGTATGACTCAGCAAACCTGATGCAAGCCTGTGTTACCAGTCACTTCAGAAGCATCCCCAAACACCTCCTCCAAGAACAAAGACTGAGCAACATCTCTCCCCCTGGTCATCTTGGGAGAGCAACTGCAGGGGAAATGACACAGAGGCAAGGGCTTGAATGCAACAGAACTTTAATGAGTCAAGAGGGAAATTAGGTCATTTCTAGTGATGGTCATGGTGCAGTGAGCACCAGGAACAGATAAGAGATCGTGCCCCATGGCTATGGCTGGAAACCCTCTAGATGTCCATCTGCCTTCCCCACAGAGGGAGCAGGGCCAGCAGGTTCTCCCCAGGATGGCTGTGTGGGACTCACAGCCCAGGGGAGCACAAAGGAACAGGGACACAGGAGGGAAAGGACAGAGTGGCAGAGGGGAGAGGCAGGGATGGGCTGTGCTTCCCAAGAGCCCAGGCTGGCCCCGTCCTTTGGCAAGGGCTGCTGGGCTTGCTCAGCCCCTCGGGAAGCCACAAGCCCATGCTCCATCACCAGCGAAGTATCGTCTTGTTGACTTCTTGGGTTCCTTCCCTGGAACAATCTCCAGCAGCTTTAGCAGGGAAAGCACCTGGTGCCACAGAGGCCACTGCCAAAGCCAGAGAGGCCAAAGCCCCCGGAGTTGATGGGCACTCCCTGAGAGCTGAGGATGCTGCCAACGGCAGCGGAGGTGGAGGATCCCACGGCGGTGTTCTGGGGGAAGGAGCTGAGGATGGGGCCGGGCAGGGTGACCACCACTGGGGAGGGCTGGATGGCCACGGTGGAGTCCTGGCACTGCCTGACACAGGGCTCATTGCAGCTGTTGGCCAGCGGGGTGGGGCCGCAGGGCTGGCACGGACGGCACGGGCTGTAGCAGGACATGGCTTGGGGCTGGAGGTGCACCTGGCAGAGAGGGGAGTAGAAAAGCATAAGGGGTAAGTGAGTAGAAGCCTGTAACACCACCACAAGGGAGAGAAGACATCTGCTGGTGCAAAGAGCTGGAGGTGTCATAGGGAGGCCCACAGGCTTCCTCTTCTCCAAAGCCCAAAAGAGACCTGCAAAATGTAACCAGGTTCCAGGGGATCCCTTCCTAGCCCATACCACAGGAGACATCTAACTGAGCTCCAACCTGTCTCCGTGCCACCCCTTCTGCACCCTTCCTTCTCCCATGGCAAGCAACCCCAAAAGCAAGTGTAGAACGAAAGGGCAGGCTTGTGCCGAGAAATCCCATGGAAGGATGATGATGAGAATGAATAAAAGAAGGATAAAGAGCTTCAGACTCACCTTGATCCCAAGAAGATCGTGTCAAGAGGAGTGGATGAGAGAGTGAGGAGACTGGACAGCTTTTATACTGTTCCTGTGCTGCCCCAGGCCCACAGTCACTGCATGACGACAGTAATTTTCCAACAGACTCATCTCCAAAGCAAAATAAAATATCCCACCTAATGCCCCAGGTTGTGTTTTGTTTTCCATCAGCATTGTCAGTACATTTCCTCATTTCTGAGGTGCCCATCACAGGCTATGTAGGCTCCTTTCAAGTTCCAGGATGACAGCTCCCAGGATTTCCCAAGAGGGATCATGTCACTGCCATCAGAAGATGTACCCTCAAGTGCAGGAAGAGTCTGTGCAGATGTAGGACATGAAACTGGGGAAATCTGGTGAGGTTCTTTTCAAACCCCATTACAGAAATGTTTGAATCTCCCCCTGTCAATGCAGGAGTCTGTCCTGGGTACACAGAGGCTCCTGTACCTGATAATGTGACTTATCCTTCTCCCTCAATCCTTTACAGATTTATTTGGAAGAGTCACCCCCTCTCATGGCAGTCTCTGGGGATCTCGTATCACTGCCTTCATGAAGAAGGAAAATGTTATCCTTCCTGTATACCACGATTACTCAAGAGTTCTGGTGGAGTCAGGTCTCTCCTCACTACATGAGGGGTGTGTTGGGGCTTGGAACATCACCTTGTTTGTCCCATTCTCCTCACAGTGCCGTACACTTTGGCTGCACACCTTAAACCCCGACCAGCAGGAGAGACTTTTCCAAAACATGTTGACTGTCCTGTGAGCCCCTGAAGCTGTGGGAGTGTTGGCAAGAAGGTCATGCTGACAGCAGTGGCTGTTGTGGCTGCCTGGAGCTGTGGGCTCAGGTACAGCCCAGTGCTTGGACCAGTTTTCCTGGATTATAGATGGAGCTACCCTTGCTGGAGGGGAACCGTGTTCCTGCAAGGGACAGGGGTGTACAGACATCACACCCTCCTGGCTTGACCCAACACCAAAAGGCTGATACACAGCCAAGCCAAAATTAGAGGGTGACTCACCAGAGGTAGGGAGAGTCTCTCCCTGGAAATTTGCCTACGGAAGGCATTCCCTTCCCCTCCTGAGATGCGTCCCAGCTGCCTCCATGTCTGCGGGGCAGGGAAGAGCAACACTCCTTGATGTGGTTTGACAGCTGGGTTTGTACCCAGGGCCCTTCTGAGCACATCTTCTCCCTGAGCACTCCCAGGTACGTGGCACTGCAGGTCCCTGACAACCCTCATTTACTGGGGAGCTGGGCAAGTTCCTGCTTCCCCAGTGCTGCTGGGTTGCTCTTCAAACAAGTCCTCTTGGGCAAGGGAAACAAGGTATGCTAAGCACAAATGCCAAGAGAATACTCAATTTATGGGATCAGGGATGTGTCCCAGCCAGTGGGGAGATGTTTTCTGGAACCCTTTCTATCCCTCCACAGAGCATTCAGGAGAGGTCCTCGCCACCGCGTGGTCTCTTTGGCCAGGAGGATGAGACTTGTGCGTCCATTCCACCCTCCAAGTCTCTCCCCAAGGCACACCTCTCAAAAGAGAAGAGGTCTGAGGGCTCTAAGATTGTAGCACAGTTCAGTCTCCAGCCCATACTGCTGGAAGCGGTTCTTCATTTCTGAGTGCAGATCTTGCCATTTGTCCTTCTTGAATGCCAGAGGGCTCCTGTGGCCCAGTTCTCCAGATAGTCTAAAACTCCCTTTATAGCAGCCATGACCTGAAATGCATCATTTGACTTTCACTGGTGGACTCTTGTCAGGCAGTCTTTTTTTGATGTCCACTCACTGCTGGGAAGGCTCCCCCACCTTCTTGGAAGTCTTTCAGGGAGTGCAGCAGCCTGGGAGATGTTGTAGGTGAAGACTGAGAGAGGCATTGTCTCCTCTATCTCCACACTTCTGAGATTCCCTTCCATCATCCGAAAGACACTCCCTTCCTAGGCAGCCCAGGATATTGTCAGATGCCATTTCCCAGAGGGCCCAGGGCTGTCTCATGGTGTCCTCCAGGACCCACATCCTGTGCTGCAAAGCTCTTTGGCAGCCAGTCAGCTCCAGGCTGTAGTGTGGCGGGAGTTTTTTCTTCACCCACCGCAGGACCTCGGATAAAGGAGTTAAACAGTGCACCAGGAGTGAGTGTCTGCCAGCTGGACTTTGTGCCTCCCATCCCAACCCTTGGAGACCAACAATTCTCACAGATTTCAATCCTCTGCACTGCCCTCTTCCCCAGCTTGTATTTTGTCAGTTGATCTCTAAGGATTGTTACAGCTGACAGCATCAAAGGTCCCAGTTAGATGAGATGAACATTTGCTAAACTTCCCTTACCCACCAGAGGCAGGCACAAGATCAGAGAATGTAATGAGATTTGTCAGGCCTCCTGTCCCCACGAGAAATCCATGCTGACCCCTCACTGGAAACTTCTTGTCCTTTCATCCTGGGAAATGGCTTCCAGGCTGATTTGCTCCATTACTTTTGCAGGAATCGAGGTGAGACTGACTGATGTGGCTCCTTCTTCATGCTCTTCTTGAAGACAGGAGGTCCATTGGCTTTCCTCCAATCCTGAGATGTATTCCATGGCTGCTGCATCTTTGAAAGGGAGTTGAGAGTGGCCTTGACCTGACACCAACCAGCCCTCCTGGGTGCACAGCATCAAGTCACACACACTCATGTCAGTCAATCTGTTTTAATGTTCCCACACCTGCCCTACTGCAGGTAAGCCTTTCCTGCTGATGACTTTCCAAGCAGCCCAATCTCTTAACAGCAATTCCTGCCAGTAAAGACCAAGGCCAAGAATCCCTTGAGTACCTCCACTTTTCCTGTAACCCCTGTCCCCAGGGAAGCTACCCCAGTCAGCCTTTGGACAAACCTTCCTTTTGCTGCTCATCTACCTGGATGAATTTCTTGTGCCCTCCACATGATTTGCCTGGTTCAATGCCAGGCAGATTTTGGTTGTCCCCAGTCTTGCATACTCGGACAACCTGGTAAACATTCTCCCCAGTTCAGCAACAGGAAGAGAGCTGAAGCTTCTTGCTACAAGGGGAGTAGTAAACAATTGCAATTCACTGCTCCAAGCCAACATCCCTGCGTGCATGGGACCCCATCACCACTTGGAGCACGCCTTCTGCTTCACTGACACATCATCACCCCGGATATCCTTGGGCACCTCATCTCAGCACATGAAAGCAGCCGACATGGCAGAGCAGGAATGTCAGAAACGAGGAAATGAAATGGCAGCACAGGTTGACAGAAACCGAAACGCAACCTGCGCCATTAGGTATTACATTTTGGTTTTGAGGTGAGTCTGTTGGAAAATTACTGTCGTCCTGCAGTGACTGTGGGCCTGGGGCAGTGCAAGAGCAGTATAAAAGCAGGTCCCTCTGCTCACTCTCTCATCCACTCCTCTCACCTCCATCTCCTTGGGTACAAGGTGAGTCTGAAGCTCTTTCTCCTCCTTCTCCTCATACTCCTCCAATGCACCTCAGCTCATACCTGCCCCAGTCCTATGTGGGGTCTTGCAACTGCTGTCATGGGAGAGGGAAGGGGACAGAATCTGTGTCATGACCAGAGACTGACGCTTTGTTATGTGTCTCCTGAGGTGTGGACTAGGAAGGGACCTCTCTGGGCTTGGTTGCTGCCCACAGGTTTGTTTGGGCTGAAAGGAGGGTGATGCCTGTGGATCTCCCTATACAGTCCCCAGCTCTTTTCTCCAACTCGTGACTTATCTCACTCTTAGTGGGGTGAAAGACTGCTCTTTATCCACAGTTTTTGCTCTGCTTCCCCCTGCCTTCTCTACCAGGTGCCTCTCCAGCCCCAAGCCATGTCCTGCTACAGCCCGTGCCGTCCGTGCCAGCCCTGCGGCCCCACCCCGCTGGCCAACAGCTGCAATGAGCCCTGTGTCAGGCAGTGCCAGGACTCCACCGTGGCCATCCAGCCCTCCCCCGTCGTGGTGACCCTGCCTGGCCCCATCCTCAGCTCCTTCCCCCAGAACACCGCCGTGGGATCCTCCCCCTCCGCTGCCGTTGGCAGCATCCTCAGCTCTCAGGGAGTGCCCATCAACTCCGGGGGCTTTGGCCTCTCTGGCTTCGGCAGAGGCCTCTGTGGTAGGAGGTGCTTTCCCTGCTAAAGCTGCTGGCGTTGGCCCTGGGGAAGGAACTCCGGGACTCAAGGAAGTGGTACTTCACTGGTGATGGAGCATGGGCTTGTGGCTTCCCGAGGGGCTGAGCAAGCCCAGCAGCCCTTGCCAAAGGACAGGGCCAGCCTGGGCTCTTGGGAAGCACAGCCCATCCCTGCCTCTCCCCTCTGCCACTCTGTCTTTCCCTCTTGTGTCCCTGTTCCTTTGTGTTCCCCTGGGCTGCGAGTCCCACACAGCCATCCTGGGGAGGACCTGCCAGCCCTGCTCCCTCTGTAGGGCAGGCAGATGGACACCTCCTGGGATCTCCACCACAGTTATTTGGTGCAGACTCCTATCTACCCCTGGTGCTCCTTCCTCTCAGATTTACCTAATTTTTATGTTTCGACTCATTAAAGTTCTGTTGCATTCAAGCCCTTGCCTCTGTGTCATCATTTCCCCTGCATATGCCCTCACAAAATGACCAGGGGGATTATTGGGGGTGCTTGTGAGGTGACCATTATCACAAGATTGTTTTGACTATGCTTGGAGGGTGATCCTTCACTTTTCAAACTTCTGTGCCTATCTGGGACTGGATAGAATGATCCAACACAATGACTAGAGCTACCCCAGAGATGCTGTCATGCGAAAAGGGGAGATTTCCTTGACCCTTAGTACTTAATTTTTCTGTCAGCACCCCAGGAAAGTTGAGACCCTTGTGCCCAACCAGTCTGTCAGGGTCCCATTAGGGGTGATGCCTTATTTGGGACTACCTAAAAAGAGAGACTTGACAAAATTAAAAGGGTAAAAAGCGGTTGTATTTATTTGAAGGCCTTCAGGTGCATCCAGGGCAGTCAGAGCTCATTCAGGGGGCTTACACCCTAAGGTGGACCCCCTAAGATCAGCTCCACAAGATGGACCACTCAAGATGGACGACTGGTCACAACTTCTCCATACTTTTATAAGTTTGGTCGATTAGCATATTGGGGTTAGTTCTTCCAATTACATCTTCAGGTAATGAAGTAATTCACCCCAAGTTTGCTTCCCCCTTACCAACTGTTGTTTACAGTTCTTGGGCCTGAGGCAGTGAGGTGTCCTTGAGCTTCAGGCCTGAAGATGGATTGTTTTGTCTGAAAGCAGTAGCTAACATTCTACATGGACTTTAGACTTATACACTAAGAATTGCAGGGTTACAACTATATGAAAAATATAAAAGCTAAAGTCCTAAGGCATCAGGGGAACTCTTCACTGAACAGTCCTGCTGGATCAGAGGGTGTTTGACTGACTTATTTAGGGGAATACACCAACAGCATGTGGGACACCCCTCAGCAGGTCTTTCCACTTTGTGACCCCTTAGTGAGTCTTCTACTGTATTCGAGTACCACCCCCACTGCCAGTGCCTGCCAGGAGGATTCACTCTGACAGTTTACAGAATAACACTCTATTAACATAAAATTGCGACAGGTTAAGGTTCGAGGATTGCCAGTGATAGTATCTGACTGCAAAACCCACATTCAAAGCAATACAGAGACAAGCTCTAATCCCCAGTGAAAGTGTTCAGTATGCACAGAATGCGGTTCTTACCCAGTAGGCTTCCCCATGGGGGAGAAGACAAGTTCAGCCCCTCAACTGATCCCAGCAGTTACAATGGAGGCTTCCCTCACTTTTCCCCCCTCCCTAACTTACTTTTATACTATTTCTTTATGTTTAGGTGGAGCTTGAGTGACTCTGGTCATACACACCTTTGTTACTGATGGGTGTAAAATTCTCACACTTCATTTTTGAAGATACAGTCAAAAAGAACACAGAGGATGTGCCCGGTGAGGGTGGTTGTACCTCGGTGGTGAGTCACTTTGGGATGGAGGTGTGCATTAATACACAATTAGGCTACAATGAACCAAGTTCATCCCAGAGGAGTGATTTGCCCCAGCTGTTGGCTCAGCAGCAGTACATCTCCTCGTTCCCTGCTTGGCAGGTGTTAAGCAGTTTATGGGCTGCAAAGTCCCATTGAGTTCCTCTCCCCGTGAGGATTCCCACAGAGCCCGGCCATGGAGTCTCCACTCTGACCCACCCTTCGTTCCATCCCCCTCAGCAGGTCCTATGGTCTCAGATTGTGGCTGTAGGGAATCGTCATGGAATAAGTTTCGAGCATTCCAATCACATTCCATCCAGGGAGCAACAACTGCATTTTACCCCATAATTTCCATACTGTTATAACTTCTGTTAGGATGTGAATATAACTTCTCAGTTTCCTCTCATTTTACCCTCAGCTATCTTTCCACAGATGCTTTTAGGTCTCCCACAAATCATTGTCTCACTTCACACTCAGCAAACCCCATTTCCTCAGCCTTCCTCCTTAACCAAGTGCTCCAGCCCCTTCACCATCCAGTCCCTCTTCCACTCAACTTGCTCCACTTGGCCAAAATCTTTCACAGGATCATAGATTTGTTTAGGTTGGAAAGGGCCTTCAGATTGTCTAGTCCAACCATATCTCTAACACTGCCACGCCCACCACTAAACCATATCACAAAGTGCTACATCTACACGTCTTTTAAATACCTCCAGGGATGATGACACAACCTCTTCCCCAGGCAGCCTGTTGCCATGCTTGACAATCATTTCAGCGAAGAAATTTTTCCCAATATCCAATGTAAATCTCCCCTGGTGCAACTTGAGGGTATCTTCTCTCATCCTGTCCCTAGTTACTTGGGAGAGGAGTCCGATCCCCACCTTGTCACAACCTCTTTTCAGGGAGTTGTAGAGAGCAATAAGTTCCCCCCCAAATCTCCTCTTCTCCAGGCTAAACACCCCCAGCTCCCTCAGCCGCTCCTCAGAGGATTCACTCTCCAGACCCTTCCCCAGCTCCGTTATCCTTCTCTGGACACACTCCAGCACCTCAACATCTTTATTGCATTGAAGGGCCCAGAAATGGACACAGGAATGAAGATGTGGCCTCACCAGTGCCCAGCCCAGAGGGACAATCACTTCCCTGGTGCTGCTGGCCCCATTATAGCAGTTACAAGCCAGGTGCCATTGGCCTTCTTGCCACCTGGGCACACCTGGGCTCATGTTCCACCACTGTCAACCAGCACCCCAGGTCCTTTCCCCCAGGCAGCTTTCCAGCCACTCTGCCCCAAGACTGTAGTGCTGCAGGGGGTTGTTGTGACCTAAGGGCTGGACCCAGCATTTTTTCTTGCTGAACCTTACACAATTGGCCTCAGTCCATCAATCCAGCCTGGCCAGATCCCTCTGTAGAACCTTCCTACCCTCCAGCAGATCAACAGTGATGCCCAACTCGGGGTCATCTGCAAACCTACTGAGAGTGCACTTGATCCCCTAGTCCAGGTCTTCCATAAAGATACTAATTAGAACTGGAACCAATGCTGAGCCCAGGGCAACACCACTAGTGACCAGACACCAACTGGACTTAACTCCATTCACCACCACACTCTGAGTCCAGCCATAAAGCCAATTTTTATCCAGTGACTATAATACACATTCAAGTCATGAGCCATCAGTTTTTCCAAGAAAATGTTGTGGGAAATGGTGTCAAAGACTTTACTGAAGTCCAAGTAAACAACATCTACAACCTTTCCCTTGTCTATTTAGTGGGTTATCTTGTCATAGGAGATCAGGTCAGCCAAGCAGGGTGTGTCTTTCACAAAGCCATTCTGACTGGGCCTGATCCCCTGGCTTTCCTGTATGTGCCATGTGACTGTGCTCAAGATGGTTTGCTCCATAACCCTTCCCTGGTGTGCTAAGGTCAGACTGACAGGCCTGTAGTTCCCTGGATGTTCCTTCTGGGCCTTCTTGCAGATGCATTTTTCTTGCATTAGAGCCCAAAACTCAATACAGTGTTCGAGATGCCATCAGCTGAGTTTTGAGTGGAGTGGGATGACCACCCAATCAGTCTCCTGACTATGCTCTTGCTCATATATTCCAGGATGTTGATGACAGTCCTTGGTGTCTGGATATAATTCTGGTGTCTGGAAATCGTCCTGGCCAGTGGCACCTCTTTTGAGGGCATTACCACAAAAGCATCTTTTCCTGGTCTTTTCCACAGTTTTATTGCTGAGTATGTTCTATGCCATAGCAAAGCCCTTTCATCAATTCAGCTAAACCATTGGCAGGACATTTCCTGCTGGATTCTTCTCCCCTGTCACAGTGGCAGCCAGAGTAGTAGGAATTGCTACCTCACCTCTCTCATCTCATTTCCTTGATTCTCCTCTCTTCGCCTCACCTCTCATTACCTTTGGAGGTCATGGATGACCTCCAAACCTGCAAGTTATAGTACCCAAAGGGAACCCACTGCACTGTTCCCCATTCTCCCCTCCTCTTCTGACTGCCAAAGGCTCATCCTGGGCCTCATGCAGCCCTAACTTCCCCAGGGCGATGGTCTCCTCACCACTGGCCCACAGAAGAGGCAGTAAACAATCATTCTTATGGTGGATCAGTCTTGTCGGGCTACCAGGTGGTGGAGAGATAATTATTAACTCATTGGTCACATCCACAGGGATGCCATAACATCCATGTTACCATTTTACTTCCAAGAAAGATATCTATGCAGGTCCTTCGACCTGGCTTCATTTCATGGCCAATCCACCTTCCAGAAGAACTGGAATTATTCTTTTACACTTCTCAAACACTTCTTTCTTGCCCCACATGGCAGAGCAGATAAATGCAAGCAAACTGACAAACTTCTTGCAGCTGTCTTCCCCCCTCACTTCATGTACAGAGACTTCCACCTCAAAGCCGGGCTCTCACCACTCCACTTCCTCCATCCTCCCACTGCTCACGCAGGAACAACCAGAGGGGACCGTGCAGCACAGTCCTGGAGCCCTTTCCCACTGACCTCGGTGGGAGAGAACGGACTCTGTGGGTTGCCCCTCTGTCACCCCTCCCAGCTGAGGTGCTGGCCTGTGAGGACAGGGAGAGAGATTTTCTTCAAACTTTTGGAGCCAGGAAGAGGCTCTCTCCACAGTTAGTGTATCCTCTTTGCTGAAGGATCAGACTCCTGATCAGACCCTTTCTCCCCCTCACTAGATCCAGCAATGAGATGGTCCCATTCACCTCCTTGTCCACGATTTTTTTTTCCCACCACTGAGGCAATTACCACAGGTGTTGTTTGTGTCCCTACCTCACCCCTGGTGTTCTCACACGTGATTTGGGTGTCTGCCTCAATGACTGTGTTCTTAAACGTAGTTCAGATGCATGAGTCAATCGTGACATTCTCAGAAGTGATTTGGGGCCCTGTCTGAACCACTGTGCTCTGACAGGTCAAACTCCAATATTGTGTTAAAAGCTGCCACGCAGGGACCAGCCACCTCAGGGCATATTTCACTGCTGCCACACCAAAAAATTGTCTCTTCTTACAGCACCCTGACACCAGATACCTCAAACCCCACATTTAAGTCAATAGAGTGAATTAGTATTTTTAAACACCTCACACTAAGGTGAAAAAGAACTTTGAGAGCCTGCACAACAAAACAGCTTGCGTCATTCATGGATGAGAAGGGAGGGGTGCATTTGCTCATCCTCCCCATAAGATAGCTCCCTGAGCACAGTATCATCTTTCCTGGCCCCCAGATGCCTACCCAAATGTTCTATCACTCCCTCTCCTCAGAGTAGGGTGGGAGAAGATAAAATTAAAATACTGTGTGTTGAGATAAAGGCAGTTTAATGAAGAAAAGCAAGGCAAGACCGCAGAAACACAGCAAAAAAAAGAGTTTTATTATCATCTTCCATCAACAGGCAATGTCGAGCCATTCCTGGGAAGCAGGGACACAGTACAGTTAGCAGTTTCTTCCTAGACAAACAACTTATTAATGAATGCTCCCCCAACCCCCACCTCCTCCTTTCTCTCAGTATTTACGGCCAACCTTGATGTGACACGGTATCGAATATCCCTTTGGTCAGTGTGGTTCAGCTGTCCTGGCTGTGTTATCTCCCAGCGTCTTGCCCACACCCACCCTACTGGCCTTTTGGAGAGGAGGTTGGACAGACAAAGCTGATGCTGAGCAAGCACTGCCCAGAAAAACCCCAAATATTTCTGTATTATCAGCACTATTCTAGTTCCAACTGCAAAGAACCACCAGAAGGGTTAACTTGGTGAAACTGAACTCCATCCTATGTAGATCCTGTATCCTAACAGATACAATGCTGTTACCCATCACTGAATATTCACGCTAAGCAAACCCTCACAAAAACAATCCTTAAAAACATGTTTTTCCCTGAGCATATTTCAACAGAACCTGCAGGGGAAAGGATGACACAGAGGCATGGGCTGGGATGCAGTAGAAATTTAATGAGTCAAAACACGGAAACGAGGTTGCTCTGAGTGGAGGTCCCGGCGCAGGCAGCACGAGAAACAGAAGGGAATCTGTGACCCAGGAGGTGTTCATCTGCCTGATCCAGAGAAGGAAGAGGGATAGGAGATCCTCCCCAGAATGGCTGTGTGGGACTCACAGCCCAGGGGAGCACAAAGGAACAGGGACACAGGAGGGAAAGGACAGAGTGGCAGAGGGGACAGGCAGGGATGGGCAGCGCTTCCCAAGAGCCCAGGCTGGCCCCGTCCTTTGGCAAGGGCTGCTGGGCTTGCTCAGCCCCTCGGGAAGCCACAAGCCCATGCTCCGTCCCCAGGGTGCTTCCATCCTGGCTGTCCCGGGGTTCCTTCCCTGGGAACATCAGCAGCAGCTTTAGCAGGGGAGGCACCTGGTGCCACAGAGGCCACTGCCAAAGCCAGAGAGGCCAAAGCCCCCGGAGTTGATGGGCACTCCCTGAGAGCTGAGGATGCTGCCAACGGCAGCGGAGGTGGAGGATCCCACGGCGGTGTTCTGGGGGAAGGAGCTGAGGATGGGGCCGGGCAGGGTGACCACGACGGGAGNGTGTGAGCCCCACCAAGAAGACCCAGCCCATAGCTCAGGAGACACTTCAGTCTCTGTCCAGCCTTGCTCCATGATACACCTGCCCTCTCCCAAGGTAAGCAGCCTCAAGACACAGCACAGAACAAAGGAGGCAGGTATGTGACAAGAACTCCCGGAGAAGGACAAGGTGAAAGAGAAAGGAAAGGAGGAAGGGGACAAGGAGAACAAGGAGGAAGACAAGAAAGGGCTCAAAACTCACCTTGTTCCCAAAGAGATGGCACTGAAGGAATGGATGAGAGAGGGAGGAAAAGGACCCTCTTTTATACTGCTCCTGCACTGCCCCAGGCCCACAGTCACTGCACAGGGGCAGTAATTTTCCTACAGACTCATCTCCAAAACAGAATGTCCTCCCTAATGCCCCAGGTTCTGTGTTGGTTTCTGTCAGCGCTGCCATTTCACTTCCTCATTTCTGACATGACCATTAGGCCACGGAGGATCTTTTGAAGTACTGGGATGACAGGCCTGAGGGTTTCCCGACCAGGATCACGTCAGTACAGGCAGAAGATGTGCCCCCATGTGTTGGAGGGCTCTGTGCAGGGAGAGCATGGGGCTGTGGGGAAATACGGTGAGTGTTTTTACAAACCCCTGTGAGAGAACATGGGCATTGCAATCCCCTCCTACATATCGAAAGTCTTCTCTGGATGTGGGAATGTTGCACCCCTCTCCCTCCCTGCTGCCTCCCTGCTCAGGCCAGGAGTCGCTGGGCATTGCCTCTCGAGGCAGGTAGGTTGTGTTGCTGGTGTCAAATGGCTCTGCCCAAGGAAATCTCGTTCAGGGGAGGCATTTCCTGGTGTATTTGGCAAAGTTGTCTCCTCTCATTGCTGTCTCCGGGGGTCCCCAACCTGTGTGGTCAGTAGGCTTGTGGAAGGAGATTGCTGCCCTCCCTAAGCTTGCGATTCCTGAAGAAGCCATGTAGAGTTGGCTTCCACTGTCCTTACTATCAGGGGGGTCTGTTGGCTCTTTGGGACAGCACGATATTTCTCCCTCTCTCCTTACCCCACCGTGCACTTTGCCTGCACGTTTTGTACCATAATCTGCAGGACACACAAGCACAGGCCACTTTTCCAATACACTGTCAGTCCTGCAAGTATCCCTGACCTGTGGGAGAGCTGCCAAGCATCCATTTTGCCAGGGCAGAGGAAGGAGCTGCCCTTGCTGGAGGGGAATTCATCCCTGCCTGGGACACAAGCCTGCAGACATCACTCACTCCTGGCTTGGGCTCACCCCCAAAAGGCTGACACATGGCCAAGCCAAAATTAGAGCAT
Source organism: Ptilonorhynchus violaceus (assembly GCA_013397565.1). Lineage (NCBI taxonomy): Eukaryota > Metazoa > Chordata > Aves > Passeriformes > Ptilonorhynchidae > Ptilonorhynchus > Ptilonorhynchus violaceus. The sequence goes on along the minus strand of VZRJ01008812.1, from coordinate 15,582 downwards.
GAGTGCCACTGGTAGGGAGAGTCTCTCCCTGGAAATTTGCCTACTGAAGGCATTCCCTTGCCCTCCTGGGATGCATCCCAGCTGCCTCCATATCTGCAGGGCAGGGAAGTGCATGAGTCCTTGGTGTAGTGTCAGAGCTGTTTTTGTACCCAGGGCCCTTCTGAGCACATCCCCTCCCTGAGCATCCCCAGGCATGTGGTACTGCAGGATCCTGCCAGACCTCAATCTTTTGGGCAACTCCATTCCTTTCCCAGGTAAACCATCTTCAAGCACCGGGCTCTGCCCAGACCCCAAGCTCCAAGCAACCCCAAAGGCCATTGTCCTCAGCCTGACCTGCTGGGCAGCACTGGGGTGTTCTCATCATTGTCAGTGTGTGTTGGAAAAGTGGGCAGGACTTCGTGTGCCCTCCAGGTCAGGGTGCAAAGGGTGCAGCCAAAGTGCATCATGGGGTAGGGAGAGGGGGAGAAAAAAGTCACTGTCCCAAGAGCCAACACATCCCTCAGGTAGTGAGAGGAACCTGAGTCCATGGGACTTGTTGAGTAGTCAAGGGGTTTTGAGAAGGCAGTGTAATCCTTCCACAAGCCTGCTGACAGCACAGGTTGGGGACCCCCGGAGACAGCAATGAGAGGAGACAACTTTGCCAAATACACCAAGAAATGCCTCCCCTGAACGAGATTTCCTTGGGCAGAGCCATTTGAAACCAGCAACATAACCTACCTGCCTCGAGAGGCAATGCCCAGCGACTCCTGGCCTGAGCAGGGAGGCAGCAGGGAGGGAGAGGGGTGCAACATGCCCACATCCAGAGACTTTTGGTACATAGGAGAGGATTGCAATGCCCATGTTCTCTCACAGGGGTTTGTAAAAACACTCACCGTATTTCCCCACAGCCCCATGCTCTCCCTGCACAGAGCCCTCCAGCACATGGGGGCACATCTTCTGCCTGTACTGACGTGATCCTGGTCGGGAAACCCTCAGGCCTGTCATCCCAGTACTTCAAAAGATCCTCCGTGGCCTAATGGTCATGTCAGAAATGAGGAAGTGAAATGGCAGCGCTGACAGAAACCAACACAGAACCTGGGGCATTAGGGAGGACATTCTGTTTTGGAGATGAGTCTGTAGGAAAATTACTGCCCCTGTGCAGTGACTGTGGGCCTGGGGCAGTGCAGGAGCAGTATAAAAGAGGGTCCTTTTCCTCTCTCTCTCATCCATTCCTTCAGTGCCATCTCTTTGGGAACAAGGTGAGTTTTGAGCCCTTTCTTGTCTTCCTCCTTGTTCTCCTTGTCCCCTTCCTCCTTTCCTTTCTCTTTCACCTTGTCCTTCTCTGGGAGTTCTTGTCACATACCTGCCTCCTTTGTTCTGTGCTGTGTCTTGAGGCTGCTTACCTTGGGAGAGGGCAGGTGTATCATGGAGCAAGGCTGGACAGAGACTGAAGTGTCTCCTGAGCTATGGGCTGGGTCTTCTTGGTGGGGCTCACACTGGGGCTGAGAGAAAGGCTCTCCCTCACAGTGCAGTGACAGGCTGCTCTCCAAACACCTCTCATGCCTTGATTCTCCCCCGCCTTCTCTGCCAGGTGCACCTCCAGCCCCAAGCCATGTCCTGCTACAGCCCGTGCCGTCCGTGCCAGCCCTGCGGCCCCACCCCGCTGGCCAACAGCTGCAATGAGCCCTGTGTCAGGCAGTGCCAGGACTCCACCGTGGCCATCCAGCCCTCCCCCGTCGTGGTCACCCTGCCCGGCCCCATCCTCAGCTCCTTCCCCCAGAACACCGCCGTGGGATCCTCCACCTCCGCTGCCGTTGGCAGCATCCTCAGCTCTCAGGGAGTGCCCATCAACTCCGGGGGCTTTGGCCTCTCTGGCTTTGGCAGTGGCCTCTGTGGCACCAGGTGCCTCCCCTGCTAAAGCTGCTGCTGATGTTCCCAGGGAAGAAACCCCGGGACAGCCAGGATGGAAGCACCCTGGGGACGGAGCATGGGCTTGTGGCTTCCCGAGGGGCTGAGCAAGCCCAGCAGCCCTTGCCAAAGGACGGGGCCAGCCTGGGCTCTCGGGAAGTGCGGCCCATCCCTGCCTGTCCCCTCTGCCACTCTGTCCTTTCCCTCCTGTGTCCCTGTTCCCTTTTACTCCCCTGGGCTGTGAGTCCCACACAGCCATCCTGGGGAGAACCTGCTGGCCCTGCTCCCTCTCTGGATCAGGCAGATGGACATCTGGTGGGATCTCTGCCACAGCCATGCGATGGAGATTCTTATATGACCCTGCTGCTCTCTGCACTGAGGCCTCCACTCAGAGTGACCTTGTTCTCAGCTTTTGACTCATTAAATTTCTACTGCATCCCAGCCCATGCCTCTGTGTCATCCTTTCCCTGTAGTTCAACTCCCAAGATTCCCAGGGAGAGAGGTGTTGCTCAGGGGTGGTTCTGGGAGGCAGATTGAGGGGAAGGTGTTTCAGCACCTTTTAGGACAGGAGTGTTGAATGTGCTTTATCATGGTATTGCTGCTTTCTAACCGTCTTGATATGTCTGCCGCTGGCAGAATGAACCAATCCTCTTCACTGACCCTGTCTACCTCAAAGATGAATTTATCTCTCTGACCAAACCATTCTCCTCTCCACGCTCAGCAGTCCGTGTGCCTAAGTCAAGTGCTCTGACCACCTCACCATCCCAGCCACCCTGCACTGAAGTCTCTCCACTTGGTGCAGGTGGTTCTTGCATTACAGCCTGTCCCCAAAGCAGGGGATTGCACCAGGCGAGTGCTGAGCAGAGCAGCATCGCTGCTCCCACCCATCTCCTGGCTCCACTCCTGCTCGGACAGCCCAGGATGTTGGTGACAGCCCTCGGTGTTGGGGCACAGTCGAGGCAGTCGCTCGTGTTCTGATGGGGTGACCGCAAAAGCCGCTTTCCCTGTCCCTGCTCTGGGGCTGCTGCTTGTGTCACGATCTGCTAATACAGGGGCTGACGGAGGTGGGGGGAGACAGGGCTTGTTTGTCCCAAGTCATCTGCCCTTCTGGGCTCAGTGGGGATGTGTGTCCCCATGCACATCTGTGTCCTGCAGCAGTTCAGCCACTCCCATCCCGCAGCTGCTTCTGAACAGCCCTTTGAGTCCCTCTGCCCACACCCACTATCTCTTCTCCTGCCCTATGTCTCTTCCTGCCTCCATCTCTCCAAAAACTTTCCTAGGAAGCCCTGGGTAGAGACAAAGAAGGAGCAGGGCAAAGAGGACAAGCACTGCCTGTGGGCCTGTTGATGTTATGACCAGCAATAAAAACCCAGCAGTGGTTCTCATTATGTGCTGACCCAGCAGGAAGGGAGAGAACTGGAAAAGCAAGAGAGTGAGATGCCCTGATGTCAAGACTAGGACATTCTATGAAAGGATAGGAGAAAAGGGAGAAAACCAAGTGGTTCCAAGACAATGACCCACCACATGGCACCAGCAGACCAACACCCAGGAAGTGTCCGAAGAATGGCTACTTTGGGAAGACTGTTCACAGCTTTATTGCTGAGCATGGTGTCGTATCTGGCAGGGGTTGTGGTGGAGTCAACAACCCTGCAGGGGTTTAAAAAATGTCTAATTGTGACACTTGGTGACATGGTTTAGTGTTGAGCTTGGAAGTACTGGGTTAATGGTTGGACCCCTAGACCTTAAGGGTCTTTTCATACCTAAATTGTGCTATGACTCTGTATAACCTGGAACAGCCCTTTCATCAGTTGGGGTCATCTGTCCTTGTTGTATCAGTTCCAGCTCCTTGCCCACCCCCAGCCTCCACTGCAGGGGATGCAGAGTGAGAAAGAGAGATAGCCTTGGTGGTGGGCAAGCCCTGTGCAGCAATACCTCAAGCTTTGGTGTGTTCTCTGCACTGGTTTAGCCCCACATTTGAAGCACAGAACAATTTTGGCTCCTCTGAAGACAATGACCCCCAGCCCAGCCAGCACCAGTACAGACTGGTGTAAGAGACTTGGGGATCACTATTGCCGTAAACACTGTCAAGGCCACAGAATAAGATAAGCCAGCACAGTGGGAACTTCAGATAAGCACAGAGAGAGGAATTTGCAACAGGAAGGTGCTAATTCCAGGCCTGGCAATTCAGATCTGGGGAGCATCCTGATTAATACGTTTGGACAAAAATTCCCACTGTGGCAATGGAAGCAAGTGCTTATAAACATTCCTTCCCAAGTTATGGGAACGGCGTCTACACATCAAGGATACCCAGAAATAGGACTGGATAAAGGTGATATCCCGGAAGAACCACTCGGGGACCCCAACAACAAGAAGACCAGAAGAAAAAGGATGAATAGGATGCTGCTGGATCCATGGGGTGTTCATAACTTTCTACTTAATCTGTGTCTCTCTCCCACTCTCTTTCACTCTACCCTCACTGTTTCCTCTTTCTTTCTATCTCTCTCTACCTCACATTTCCTGTTAAATAAAATCCCTACTATTGACTTGGGCATATGGTCTCATTTGCACCTTAATTTGGGCAGACGCATCTCTTAATAATTGGATCATAACAACTAGTCCTCTGTTCCATCTCCTGTTGTACTCTGGGGGTCATTTTGGTTTGAGCCTTCCCCTGCGGAATGATGGCAGCCAGGGCAAGATAAATCGCCTTTCCTTCTCTCCTTTTTCTTCCTCTCTCCTCCTATTGCATTCCCAGGGGCTTTTGGGGCTTCTGCCCTCCCAGGGCCTTCCACAACCCAGGCTTCTCAACTGACCTCAGCAGTGGCCACACGCCCCTTCCACAGAATGGGCACCAAGGCCAACAGGGAGGGCTGGGCAAAGCTGAATCTGATGGTCAGGGACTCAGGTGGAGTCATGCGTTCCTTCCTCATGAGCAAGTAAAAGTATCCCAGGGGCATTTTGGCTGCATCCAAGGTTTTATAGTCAACGGCTCAATGTCCAAGTGGAAATCAGTGATGACTGGTGTCCATCAGGGGTCAATACAGGGACCAATATTTGTAAGGTGATCATCAATAACCTATATAGTGGTACTGGGTGGACACTCAACAAGTTTGTGAATGACACAAAGCTGAGTCTTGCTTCAGTTCAGAGGGATCTTGGCACACTTGAGAATGGTTCCACATGAAACTCAGGAATTTCAACAGGGCCAGGACTGAAAGATAAAGGGTTTAGACCAGCCCTGCAGAGAAGGAACCAGAAATAATGGAGGTTAAAAAATTGGACATGAGCCAGCAATGGGCATTTGTAGTCCAGGAACTCAATCATGTCCAGGGCTGCACAAACAGAAACATGGGCAGCAGGTCAAGGGAGGGAATTCTCTGTTTGTAGTCTGCTGTCATTAAACCCCACCTGGGGCGTTGTGTCCAGTCTGCTGTTCCCGGTTCAAATAGACACGGACCTGCTGGAGCAGCTCTAGACAAGGGCTGCAAAACTGATCAATGGATGCATCAGCCCTACCATGGAGAAAGGCTGAGGGAGCTGAGGTTTCTGAGGCAGGAGAAGAGCAGGCTCTGGGGAGACCTTATTGCAGCCTTTCAATATATAAAGGGGACGTATAAGGAAACTGGAGGTAGATGTTTTCTCAAGGCCGGTAGTGATTGGACAAGGAGCAACAGTTTTAATGTGAAATAGCGTAGATGTAGATAGGACTGAAGGAAGAAATTAATGATGTGGGGAGACACTGGAAAACGGAGTGTCCCACCATGGGAAGTGTTCAGGGTGAGTTTTAGTGGAACTTTGATTAACTGATGTAGTGGAAGAATACTGTTAGGAAAGGTTTGCCTGGCGCCTGATAGGTACCTGTGTCTTTCAGTAACACATTCAGTGCTGAGTACTTCTGTCACAGTGTTCAGCTCAGCGAGGAACAATGAAAAGGTGTGTGAAGAAAGAATAAGTTAGTCACTGAACTGTGTAGGGAAATTCCATTCTGATGCAAACAGGCAGAAAAATTCAGAACGCAGAGGGTCACTGAGTGCACGCTGAGCACACCCAGTGCCAGCCTGTGTTGAGAAGCGGTGCAAAAGCAGCCCCAACAAGCCCCTCCCAGAAACACCCGTGGGGCAACATCTCTGCCTTGGGAGAGTGTGTGCAGGGCAAAGGATGACACCAAGGCATGGGCTGGGATGCAGCAGAATTTAATGAGTCAAAAGAGGGAGAAGAGGGGAATCCAGGTGTAGGCCTCAGTGCAGGGAGCAGCTTTAGCAGGGGAGGCACCTGGTGCCACAGAGGCCACTGCCAAAGCCAGAGAGGCCAAAGCCCCCGGAGTTGATGGGCACTCCCTGAGAGCTGAGGATGCTGCCAACGGCAGCGGAGGGGGAGGATCCCACGGCAGTGTTCTGGGGGAAGGAGCTGAGGATGGGGCCGGGCAGGGTGACCACGACGGGAGAGGGCTGGATGGCCACGGTGGAGTCCTGGCACTGCCTGACACAGGGCTCATTGCAGCTGTTGGCCAGCGGGGTGGGGCCGCAGGGCTGGCACGGACGGCACGGGCTGTAGCAGGACATGGCTTGGGGCTGCAGGTGCACCTGGCAGAGAGGGAAGGGGGAAATAAAGGTATGAGAGGTGTTTGAAGAGCAGCCTGTCACCACACCATGCAGCTGCCTTGTCAAGCCAAGAAGGGAACAAGAACTGGAGGTGTTGTACTGACGTCCACAGGCTTCTCCTTCCATTTAGCCAATAAGTTCCCTGCCAAGAGCAACCAAGACCAGGGAAATCCCACCTATCCCTATACTCACTTCAGTCAAGTCCCAAACTCACCCCATGCACACTCTCTGCTCCCGTCCCTCTCCCATCATAAGCAGTCCCATGACCAGGCATAGAACAAAGTGGCAGGTATGTGCAGAGAAACAAGAGGGACAATAGGAGGAGGGAGAGGGGAAAAGTCTTAAAACCTCACCTTGTTCCCAATGAGATGGAGACGAGAGGACTGGATGTGAGAGTGAGGAGAAGGGCTGGCTTTAATACTACTCCTGCACCGCCCCAGGCCCACAGTCACTGCAAGAGGGCAGTAATTTTCCAACAGACTCATCTCCAAAGCAAAATATCCTACCTAACGCCAGAGGTTGTGCTTTTGTTTCTGTCAACGCTGCCATTTCATTTCCTCATTTCTGACATTCCTGCCCTGTGTTGCAGGATCCTTTCATATGCCACAACAAGAAACCAAAAGATATCCCAGGCACAGTCACGCCTGTGGGGGCAGAAGTACTGGAGGGGTTCCATGCAGGCAGGAGATGTTGGATTGGGGCAGCGGAGTGCGACTGTTTGCAATTGCAGTGGATGAGCTCCAAGCCAAGGATTGCCTGAGAAAAGTCAACCCCTACACACAGAGGGTGGAAGGGAAGGGAAGCACAGGCCTCATCTACCTGGCCTGAGGCTTGTCTCAGGCTGCAGCGGGAGGCTCTTCTGAATGCTTCAAGGAGTTAGAGAATGGGTTGCAGAAAACTCCTCCCCACCATCTGGGACACATCCCCGGGCTTCACGTGACATGACTTGTCCTGGCATTAGTGCTTCCTCATGCCTCCTTTCCCCTGACCCAATGGCCACCTCAGCCTGGAGCACAAACTGGCACCACTGGCGACGCTGGGAACTTGCACAACTCCCCAGCGAATGAGAGCTGGCAGGACCCTGCAGCACCACGTGCCTGGGGATGCTCAGGGAAGGGATGTGCTCAGAAGGGCCCTGGGTACAAACCCAGCTGTCAAACCACATCAAGGAGTGTTGCTCTTCCCTGCCCCGCAGACATGGAGGCAGCTGGGACGCATCTCAGGAGGGGAAGGGAATGCCTTCCGTAGGCAAATTTCCAGGGAGAGACTCTCCCTACCCATGGCAATTCACAGTCTAATTTTGGCTTGGCCATGTGTCAGCCTTGTGACGTGCTGTGTGCAGGCCAATGACCCATACACAGCTGAATCCCCCTCCAGCAAGGGCAGCTCCATCCATGCCTCAGGAAAACCATCTTCAATAACCGGGCTGTTCCTTGTACACATCTCCAGGCAGCTCAAACAAACGCTGCCCTCAGCATGAACTTGTTGCCATCACTCCCACAGCTCAGGGGGCTTTCAGGACAGTCAGCCTGTTTCGGAAAAGGCTAGTATGGGGCCAAAGTGTATGGTGATCTGACAAAAATGGGAAGAACAAGGTATTTACTGAGCCTCCACACACTCCTACGACAATGAGAAGGAACCCAACTCCATTAGGCATCTTGAGGAATCCTGAGGCTCAGGACAGCAAACATATTCTCCCCCACACCTGCTGATGGCACATGTTGGGAACCCCACAAGGCAGCCGTGAGAGGGGATGACCTTGCCATGTAAACTACCACTGGCAGAAGACTGACTTGATGGGAGGGTATGTTCAGGTGCCTGCAAAGAGGATAGAAAACAACCACACTATATTTCCCCAGATGGGTGTCAACTGTCTGCACAGACCCCTCCAGCACACGTCACACATCTTCTGCACATGCTGATGTGTCACTGCCCAGAAAAATCTTGGGTCTTTCATCTCGATACTTGAAAGGATCCTCGGAGACCTAATGCTCACTTCAGAAATGAGGAAATGAAAATGGCAGCGTTGAAGGAAACTAAAACACAGCCTATGGCATTAGGGAGGATATTTTGCTTTGGAGGTGAGTCTACAGGAAAATTAATGCCCCTGTAGAGTGACTGTGGGCCTGGGGCAGTGCAGAAACAGTATAAAAGCAGGACTTTCCCTTCACTGTCTCATCCACTCTTCCTGCCTCCATCTCATTGACAACAAGGTGAGTTTGGAACAATTTTTCTGTTCTCCCCCTCCTCCTGCTTTTCCTCCTGGTGTGGGTTGTCTCAGCACATACCTCTCTCCATCATATTCTGGGGCCCTGAGAATGCTTACTATGGGAGAGGAAAGGGAACAGACAGTGGGGCATTTAAAATGTTCAGGCTTAACTGAGGTGTCTCCGGAACCATGGCTACATGGGGTCCCCTTGGGTTTGGAATTTCTGCTGAGGCTCTTCTGAGGGAAAGAATATGCCTGTGGGCTCCTGGTGAAGGCCTTTTGGGATGAAGGAAATGGTGTCCCACATGTGAGGGGTGACAGGTTGCTCATCAAACATCCGTCATGGTCTGCTCTTCAATACCCTCTCTGCCAGGTGCNCCCCTCTTCTCCCTCTTTTGACTCATTAAATTCTGCTGCATCCCAGCCCATGCCTTGGTGTCATCCTTTGCCCTGCACACACTCTCCCAAGGCAGAGATGTTGCCCCACGGGTGTTTCTGGGAGGGGCTTGTTGGGGCTGCTTTTGCACCGCTTCTCAACACAGGCTGGCACTGGGTGTGCTCAGCGTGCACTCAGTGACCCTCTGTGTTCTGAATTTTTCTGCCTGTTTGCATCAGAATGGAATTTCCCTACATTGTCCAGGGACAACCATCCACTTCCTTTGCACATCTTTTCCTTTTCCTTGCTCAGCTCAACACTGTGACACAAGTACTCAGCACTGAATGTATTACTGACCAGACAGGGGTCCTGGATTCCCATCAGACTCCAGGAGAACCCATCCTACCACAGGATTCTCAAAAGGAGGGACGAAGTGCAGTGAGCTGCCTTCCCACAGACCCATGATATCGTTGGATCATAGAATAGGGTTGGTTGGAAGAGACTGTTAAAGGTCATGTAGTGCAACCCTTCTGTCATGGGTATGGATATCTGTAAATCCATCACATTATTCAAACCTGACCTTGAACACTTCCCAAGATGGAGCACCACATCATTCTCTAAGCAACACTTTCCAGTGCCTCACCATGCTCATCATAATACACTTCTTCCTTATGTCCCATCTGTATTTACCCTTGTCTGGAGTTGCTCTAACAGGTCCATGTCTATTTGAACTGAGGACTGCAGACTGGATTCAGGGCTCCAGGTGAGGTCTAACAACAGCCGATAACAAGTGGAGAACCCCCTCCCTTGACCTGCTGGTCGTTTCTGTTTGTGCAGCCCTGGACATGATTGAATTTCTGAGCTGCAAACACACATTTCTCACTCATGTCCAGTTTTTCAATCTCCAGTGCTCCCATGTCTTTCTTAAAGGTCTACTCTCCTTTGTTCTGTGCTGTGTCTTGAGGCTGCTTACCATGGGAAAGGGCAGGTGTATCATGGAGAAAGGCTGGATATAGACTGAAGTGTCTCCTGAGCTGTGGGCTGGGTTGGGTCCTCCCTGGCCTTGGTCCTCTTGGTGGGCCTCACACTGGGGCTGAGAGCTCTCTCATGGTGTCACGACAGGCTGCTCTCCAAACACCCTTGGGTTTTCTTGTCCTCTCTGCCAGGTGCACCTCCAGCCCCAAGATTGTCCTGTTACACCCCGTGCTGTTCCTGCCAGCCCTGCGGCCCCACCCCTCTGGCCAACAGCTGCAATGAGCCCTGTGTCAGGCCCAATCAGCAAGGAAGGAGACCTTGTCAGTGGAACAGGCAGCAGCTGCATCCCCTAGTCAAGAATACCTGGGAACTAAGAAGTTTTAAGGATGTACTTGTCCTGGTTTTGGCCCAGATGAGCAGGAGAGGGCATGTTCTTTGACACCAGCTCATATCATTGCTGAGGCGGGGGGAGGAACTCTGGATTCTGGGATGAAAGGTGTTCCTTCCAGTGGCAGAAAGCCTGGTAGGCTAAACTGTCCTGTATTGTTTTATTTTCCATGTATATAGTTTCTTTGTCTTATACCTTTTGTTACTAATATTGTTGCTCTTATTGTTTGTTTTCTTATCTCATTGCTGTTTCCAGTAAATTGTTCTTATCTCAGCCCATGATCTTTGCCTTCTGTGCCTCCAGCTGGAGGGGAAGGGGAAGTGAGTGTTGTCATGGGGGTTTTTTAGCAGGACTACTAAATTGGGGAATACCATTTCTAAACCACGACAGTAGTAAGTCAAGATGTTGTATGCCAGTGGAACAGATAGCAGTTAGCATCCCTCACTCAAGGACATTCTGGAGCTAACAGGTTTTAAGGATGTAGTAAATCAAGGTGTTGATGTATGCCTATGTATACATTGCTAACTCAGCAAAACATTCAAGCTCCATGTATCCTATAGCTGAATTATGTTCAGTTTAACACTAAAAACCACACCTACAGGTCAAAAAGACCCTGTGCCCCCGTGATGACCCTTCCTCTTAAGACGTGTAAAATTCAGCTGGGGTTGCATAACTTGTATGGAAACCAGTAACCAGTCCCAATAGAGGGGCTGTACTTGGAAAGTTACAACCTCAGAATTTCTGTGTGTAAATAATGCCATGAAAAGTCTGGTAGGTGTGCTTGATTCGGGGAATTCCACCAAGCACCCAGGCTCGTGCAACTCTGAAATAAATAATCAATGACTCTCCCAAGTGTGTAATTACTGGCTCGTTGCACAGCGGGTAACAAATCTGATTTCGTGAGCAACACAATCAAAACCGTTCTATGATTCCGTGATACCACGGGTCTGTGAGATGGCAACCCACTGCACTGTGTCCCTCCCTTTGAGAATCCTGTGATTAGGATGGACCTCCTGGAGTCTGATGGGAAGCTGGTGCCGGTGTCTGGTCAGTAACACATTCACTTGTGTCAAATGTTCAGCTCAAAGAGAAAAGGTGTGAAAACAAAGCACGTGGTTGTCACGGGACTATGTAGGGTAATTTTATTCTTTTCTAGGGTAATTCTATTCTATTCTAGGCAGCCCTGCCAAAAAGGACTTGAGGTTGCCCATGGGATGATAGTCCTGCCATGAACCAGAACTGTGCTCTGGCAACACAGAAAGCCCCTGTGCCCTGGGATGCATCAAACCAGTGGGGTCAGAAGGACAAGCAAGGGGATTGCCCTCTGCCCCATTCAGGTGAGACCCCACCTGCAGAGCTGCCTCCAGCTCTGGGGTCCCCAGCTCAGGAAGGACGTGGAGTTGCTGGGATCAGTCCACAGGAGGCACCAGGATGATCAGAGGAATGGAGCAGCTCTGCTGTGAGGAAAGGCTGAGAGAATTGGAGTTGTTCAACCTGGAGAAGAGAAGCTTCAGGGTGACCCAATTGAGGCTGTCCAGTACCTGAAGGGAATTTAGAGTAAAAGTGGAGAGACTATTTACAAGAACATGTAGTGATGGGAGAAGGGGGAATGGCTTCACAATAACAGCCAGTAGGTTTATATTGTATATTAAGATGAAATTCTTTATTATAAGGGTGGTGAGGCCCTGGGCCAGGGTGTCCAGAGAAGCTGTGACTGCCCCATTCCTGCAAGTGTTCAAGGTAAGGTTGGACAGGACTTGGAACAGCCTGGTCTAGTGGAAGGTGTCCCTGCCCATGGTAGGGAGATGGAATGAGATGAGCTTTAAGATCCTTTCCAACACAATCCGTGCCTGGATTTTATCATTCTTTTCAGATCCATCAAGCCAGAGAAACTCAGAACGCAGAGGGTCACTGAGTGCACGCTGAGCACACCCAGTGCCAGCCTGTGTTGACAACCACTGCAAAAGCAGCCCCAACAAGCCCCTCCCAGAAACACCCGTGGGGCAACATCTCTGCCTTGGGAGAGTGTGTGCAGGGCAAAGGATGACACCAAGGCATGGGCTGGGATGCAGCAGAATTTAATGAGTCAAAAGAGGGAGAAGAGGGGGATCCAGGTGTAGACTCCAGTGCAGGGAGCCTTTTTAGCAGGGGAGGCACCTGGTGCCACAGAGGCCACTGCCAAAGCCAGAGAGGCCAAAGCCCCCAGAGTTGATGGGCACTCCCTGAGAGCTGAGGATGCTGCCAACGGCAGCGGAGGTGGAGGATCCCACG
>VZRJ01008809.1:0-26502 GCA_013397565.1 Ptilonorhynchus violaceus | reverse complement strand
GGAGGGGAGGGGAGGGGAGCAGAGTCCTAGAAAGAGATGCTGGCAGTTTCTAAACTCACAGGGGATCTGTTGGAGAGCATCATGCCAAAAGCTCCAAGAAACCTGAAGTTTCCACACCGAATCTAGAACAAATCACCTCAGAAATTATAAAGGAATAAACTCTTCACACAAGACAAAGAAGAGAAATTCTTTTATTTCAACAACATGAAAGAAAAACAAAAAATTTGATATGGGAACTGGGAATCTGAGGAATATATACATAATCTGGAAAAAAGAACAGAGTAGCAGAATTAGCCTGGAGGTTTTTTTATTTATTTTTACTAATAAAAAAAAACACACAAGAGCTCTCCACAATGAAAGAAAGAAAAAAAAAACCCTAGCTGCTGCTTAAGCACAGATGGAAAAGTGTGGACAAGGTATATGGCACTGCACAAACTGTTCCCTATGACATATGGGTAGATATCAGAGTCACCACAATTTCAAAGTCATCTGACAGAAGTCACTGTTTCACTAAAAATTTAATCATGTCTACCACAAACAGATTATCTCAGTGGTCTACAACATGTTCATCAGTCAAGATTAAAATATCTTACTGACAGTGCATGTATTAAATTTATCCAGAGCAGAGAACCACTGTAGCAGAACTCAACTAATACAGCTTCTTCCCCACTGCCACCCCCGTGCCTTTTGGGAGCAAGGGAAGAGACAAAGTAGCAGCTAAAAATAAGTACCTTCAATTTTTTGCAATGTAACCCCTTGCCATACAAGTTTCCATACACCCTTTTTAAAATAAATATTATACTAAACAGATGCAAGAAAAACATACTTAGTTTTTAATTAATAGGTAGGCTCATCCATACATTTTGTTAGTCTAACCTGATCATAAAGTAGCAGGCTTAGTACTTTTCTTCCATTTTCTGTGTGATGTATATGTTAGGACAGAAGCTTGAGGTGCTTTTAGCTTTTCTTCTACACTATCTTTAAACATCTACTTCCCTATCAATATCCATCCTAGTCTATTCTCCATTGTCTTTTCCATCCTTACATCACAGCTACAGCTGCTTGGATTTTACATTTTGCCTATAAAACCCTCATTCTGCTGCAAGTTGACTACTTCCAGTGTTATTGTTAAAAGAAATAATCCTGCTTCCCAAATACATCTATGAAGATAGATCTGAAAATATTACACAAATCAAATTAATTAAACTACCTATTCTAAGTAATTTTTCAGCCTTGAAGTCATGAAATGCATTAGGAACTTTGGTATTAGTAATGTAACTTTATGTGGACAGATGTCCAGATATGTTTTGAGCTTTGGATAATTGGTGTACAACTGACATGCTAAACGGCACAAAAGAAGGCAATAAATTTAAATTCTCCTGATGAGAAACTGGGTATCACCAGACAAAATTAGACAGATTTGCACACAACTTGAGAGGTTCTCTCCTTAGATCATGTACTTTTAAAATAAATAGCTCTAAAAGACTGCTAGAATGGCAGGCTCTGTCACCACGGGTTTCAAAATGGCACATACACAGAGGAAGTTTAAATTTGATAAGCATACGAATACTAAATAGAGTAGTAAAGAAGCATAAAGAGTATAACTGCTCTACAAAAAAAATTGTTCTTCCAGATGTTACTAAGCTTTTGAAGTGAGGAAAAAAAATAGTAGCTTTATGGACTTCTTCAGGTCTCTCATGCTAAACAGTCACATCAATGCTGATACACAAGCCAGCAACTGCCTCACTGAAGAATAAGTGACAGAAAACCAGCTGTTTACAATCTCCTGTTGAGGAGATTACATTAATATTCTTAGTATTATTCCTCTTCAGTATCTTAAATAATACTTCTGCTCAGGGCATGAGGAAATTACAATAGAACTTTTAAGGTTATACCATAATAGAAATATTAAAATCACCATTTTAAGAAACTGTTTACTTCAAAAGCAAACTCTCTCCTCTTCTAAAGTCATGTATAAGAAAAAGTTAGTATTATTGAAATGTACAGCATTTTGAACATTTTTGTAAGAGTCATGTTTTTGTTACTGCTCTGAATGTAAAGCGTGTTTTGAAAAAACACTCCCTCATCCCACACACAAGTCTTAGGTACCAGATAAAAGAAACAAAGGGAAATACAGATCCTTTTTTTCTATACACCGCACAAGTCCAGCTACAGCTGGGTCCTACTCATACTCAGCTCAGCAGACATACATAATGGGAGTCAATATCTACTGAGCAAAAAAAAAATACAGATATTAAAAAAAAAAGTCTTTCATTTTCCCTTGCATAAAGGAGAAAATGGATTTACTTAGTATCTACAGGTACATTAAATGGTTAATAGTACCGAATCTTTTGGGTTTTTTAAGAAACTATAGGTTGCATCTGCTCATCTAGCAATCTCAGAGCCACAGAAACACCGATTTTTTACATTTCTGATATACTTAAAACTACTGGAATCATATGCTCGTGGTACTTTTAAAGAACATATTCATAGTAATATCACTGTTATCCTTCTAAACAGTTTTCCATACCCAAGCTGTGGTTGAAAAATAATACTTTTACAAAATAGTCTGAGGAAAACCTGTCTTCCTTCAAAATGGCTGTTACTCCCAGTTAGTACCCAAGAGTTAAGTCTACCTTGATTCTTAAAGACAGACATCTTTCATCCAGATGACACTGCCAGTTCCTTACCACTGTTTTCCTTCACACAAATAGAGGCCAAAGCTGATCTGAAAGACAGTATATACCTTTAATGGCAGCCATTGCCTTGTTTTTGCAGAAGAAAATGGAAAACTATTCATTGAGAACTTACAGAACAATGGTATTTTATTCAAGAAAAATAGCAACACCAGTACTAAAATTTTAAAACTTCATTTCACTGAATCTTCAGCATGAGGAGGACATTGAAAAACACGGGATACAGGAAGGAGTGAAACATGGTAGGAAGGAAACACACACTGCAGATCACAAGTGTGGAAACAAGAAACTTGAGAACATCCACCATACAGTCAAGTTTGTTTCTGTTTCTCCAAAAGGGAAAAAAGCATACAAAATGCACAGATTAATTTGCCTTTTACTTCTTTAAATAATTAGTTTCCAAATATATAAATATACATAATTAACATAAGCAACACCTCTGAAGAATTTTTAATACAGTCAAATTATATATGAATAATTTTGAAGGAAGTTTGTAGATAAATGTGAGGAAGCATTAGGTATTTAAGAAGAAAAGCATTACAATATGCTACAATTAATAAATGGCCCATTATGAACACAGGGAAGCAGAATTACCTATGTTAAACTAGTTAAACCTAACTATTAATTTGAATTTCTTTTAGTCACCTACATAAATTAACAAAGCCTTGTTGACATAATCTGGCATTTGATCTATTGCCAGATCGTAATATTCATTAATAAAGTGCCTACTGAAACGCAAAGGTGACAATAAGAGGAATTCTCCATTCTCATAGATCTGCTATGTCTGGCAGCATTTGCTGTATCACATGTATGGCCAGCACCAAGTTGTTGCTTTTCCCTCCCTTCTCCTGTCTCAGGCCAATAACCAACTCTGACCAAAGTTTCTTTGAAAATCCTTGCTCTTACAAAAAGCCATTCTGCAAAGAAAAAAAAAATATTCTTTTTGCATAACTACTTGTCAGATTAAATGCCAGTACGCACACCAAAGAAAGCACTATTAACCTCAAATATGTCTGTGCTTGTTATACCCTAATTATTTATGTACTGAACTTTATTTTTTATAAATATTTAACCTTTATGAGAAGTGTTTTGTTTGGAGGGGACAGCGACAGAGTTGAGAACATTTCCTAGAGCTGCTAGAAAACAGAAAGCTTATTCCTATAAGTTTATTCATTTTAGGGGAAAAAAAAAAAACAACCCAAAGTATTCAAAGTATGTTCAAATGTATCCTCTATCCTTTAAAAATCAGCTGCCAATCCTATTACTAGGCAAAAAAATAATCTCCATATGGAAACAGTTGAACACAAGGTAGCTAGACACAGAGTCATTCAAGGAGTTATTACTATCTTAGTTAAAACACAGTAAGTCATTTGCTGTATTTTCCAAACCTTGCCTAGAGGCAAATGGTTTGCAAAGTGTACATGGACAGCTTTTCTGCAAAAGCTGAAAAAAATTCAACTTCCAGCAAAATAATGGAGTGTTAGACACTCTCAAACTACATCACTTCTAGTATTGTTACTGCATTAACTCACTAGACTGAGTGAACGATTCCTGATTTCTAATCTGAAATATTTCTAATTTATTCCTTTTACAATCTAGTGTACAATTATTACTGTGTTAGGACCCTTCTGATAATAGCACTTTCTTTCGGGTCTATAATTTGCCTAAATGTCTTAAGTGCTGTTCAAATTTTCAACTACTATTATTTTTCCATCATTTGTTATTGTTATGTGCTTTTTTTTTTCAAAATTCAAGAAAAAAACCAAATTGCTCTAATGTAGCAGGATGACAATTCCAATCTTAAAGAATAGGTTTCTATTCATCCAAACTGAGTCAAGTGTATGTTACCTTATAAAGACTAAAGCAATGACTCATAAAATCTTGCATACAATGATTCCTGCCTCTGCTAGGAGATGAAGATACAAGATTTAACCAGAAGGATTAAACTGGGTCACAATTATTGAATATATATTATAAACTTAAACTTTAGGTTAGAATTTCTTCTTAGTCTTATTTTTTTAATATCATTCACAGTTCTAATATTTTTACTTTTCATTACAAAATTTACAGATAGGAATCCTTACAGTAAAAATATTTTTAAATTGATATATTTTGACAGCATATTCAGCAAATGCTTTTCAATAAGTTTTTATATTATGATTATCACCACAGTATCTACACAACTGGTTTTTCCAAACATTCTTGCTAAGTTTTCAACATTTCTTACCCAGCAGCTCATCAGGCTCTTATACTCCTTGAATTTTCAGATGCAAAGACATTCTCAGCTCTGTTCCTCTAGGACATGAAACAGGACTTGTTTCACCTTTTCCTGGCTTCATTAGAGTACAAGCAGTTCTCAGAAAAAGCTCCATCAAAAAAGCAGAGGTCATCCCAAGCACAAAGCAGGCCAAAAACCTCTCCACTTTAGCAGTGACTTGTGTCCCACTGGGACACAGGTCCATGTGGTGATCGGCTTACCCAAAGTCTAACTCTTGAGGAACATTGGATAGGTTACAGAGCTGCTGCTGTCAAACTTCATATAAAATGTTCCATATTGTTTACAATGAATGAGATAAGGGACAGAATAGGGAAACAAAAAGTGTTTTTACATGAAGAATGAATAAGAGCAAGAGGAACTTCCTCAGCAGCCATTAAAAGTGCCAAAACCAAGATACTGATGCCAGCTGTACCATGCCACACTCACCAAATAACATCCAATACTCCTGCCTTTACCTCTAGTTCCTACACTTGGACACAGTACAATTCCTGTGTAAATAAGCCTGACAATGTCCACTCTGTAGTATAGCTCTGGAATCAGCCACCAGTGAATGAAATATTAAGGATCTGTCTCACAGCAACCTTCCCAATATTAAGCAAACCTTGAAATTCTGTATCTGACCAGTCAGCCATGCTTCAGTACGCTCTTTGCAGCTTGTTTCTTCTTGAAAAGGCAACTGAAGGGCCAATACAAACTCTTGAACACTGAAATCCTGCTAGAGCCTGTCAGACTAACATCAATTACTGCAAGGAAAAGGCTTTGGATCATGGCACCTGCACACACCTTTGCTATCTCTGAGGTAAAGCACACAACTGGCAGAAGAAACTTAACATGAAAGCACCACCACTTTCCAGTCATTGGAAATGCACGTGCACTGACTGTAACCATCCCTGCCTCACACATGGATCTGCCTTCCTGCTGCCATAACCACTGCCGCTGAGAGCAAAAAAACCCCAAGACACTGCACAGAAGGAAATCACTGTATGCTGTAACACACACACCCAGTAACCATGATAAAGCTGCAATGATCGTAGCTGAGAACAAATAAGATTCTCTGTTAATACAGCATCTTTTTATTATCTTAATTTTTTTAGTTAAGTAAATGGATCTACCTATTCTTAAATTACATCTTGATTAAGTTTAATCTTTTGGAAACAGTATCACCAGTAAAACTGTAATACAGAAAAATTAAATTTCAGAATTATTACTGAAGATAAAATTGTACTGATGACAAATTTTAAATACGCATGCAGTGCCCACGAAAGGAGGAACCTTCTCATTATATTTCAAGTGTTTTTCTCTCATATACCATTGCCACTCTTTAATTGCCAGTGCTCTGAATTTACACAGCAACATGAAAAGACTGGCGATTTTTCTACTGGGCTTCTCCCTAGCAGAGTGGACATAGCAGTAACACAGGAAAGTATTCCTTTAAACTGATACAAATGTTAAACACCCCCACACTGATAACTTGGCACTCAGCCAACATACACTTCCTTTTTTGTAAGAAACAGGAATACTTTTAATTCTTCAGATGCCTGTCTTTGTGAAATCTGAATGTAATTACAGAATATACATACATGTATTGAATATCTATAATTGGAAATATAGGAAAAGAACATACTGTAGTCACAAAAATGGAAAGAGAAAATATGAGGTGTTTCCAGATAAAGGAGTGTGATACAAAAGCCATCTACTCCTGAAGGACTTTCATTAGGAATATTTTTAATTTTATAGATAAAACATACCACAGGCATGCAAATACATGTCAAAATATCTCCTTGCTTTGTTTTTGCTCTATTCTTCGAAGAAATAGGATGAATTTTTTTTTAAACAACATTACACATATGCAACAACAATAAATAATTTAAAAGGAATTGGGAGAAATATCTACAAATTTTTGCTGCAAGATGTGAGAAAAGGAAGACATGTTTAAAAATCTGATCAGAAAAAAATTCTGGCTTCTAGGGACAAAATATTTTTATAGGAAAGAAGACAGTTAAAAGCAACCCCAATAATGGAGGTATTTACATAAAGCAAAGGTTTGTCCAGACCTGATGAGATCTGATCCTGCAATTGGTAACACTATTTACATCTCTGCTGCTCATCTTTTTTTTCTGTTGTTAATTAATATCTCATCTACATTATATCATAATCAGCCATTGCTGATGAAAAATTACAAGTGTTCTTGGCTGGCCTGCAAACCTCTCTCTTACACATTAAGACTTTCAAGATTTTTTTTTTTAGGTCTACCTTTTTTCTTTTCACACCCTCTCCTCCTCTCCATCTGACTTCCCCATCACTTATTCAGCAACCATATGAAAAATCTGGTATTGTCTTGCCTAAAAGCTGGCTACAAATAGTTTCTTCTGTAGTGAAGACGCAGTGATGTAGGTGTGGAGGCATCACTCTCCACTCTGCAAATGCGTTATGATGTCATTCACTAACTCGTCGTGGCCCTCTGGTACCTCCCATCTTCTCCTACATTGCATGAAGCAGATTTTATTGAATGATGCCACTAGAAGTGCAGAAGGACATCACCCAGCCTTCTCCTCCTCTGCACCCCCACCCGCTCCACTCGTGGTCCCAGCGCTGGTGGCTGCAGTGAATGAGCCAGCAAATGACATCACTGCCACGTGCCCACACCCAGCCGGTGGCATCTTCAAACCAGGAACTCAGAACTTCTACGTGTGCCAGTCTTTCCCTGCACACATCAGCAAAGACTTCACTGTGGGCAAGACAGGTTTTCGACAACACAGTCCTAAGTTTGGCAGTTGTTAGAGCAACATTTAAACAATATACAATGTTGAACAGGCTGCCAACAGTGTCAGTTACTTCTTTGATAAAAATAAAACTCTACTGAACTAAAAGGAACTGGTTTAGAAACAGACCAATGCAGGTAATCACAAAGACATCGAAAGGGAAAAGAAAATGGGAAGACAGATTGGCAGGCAACACTCTACCTACTATTTTAGGTTTTGCTGAGGGCTCAGAAAAAGGGTGCATCCTTAGAGCATTTCCCTTTATATAAACACAGGGGGAAAATTGAAAAATTTGCTAAATAAAATTTAAAAACCTGATGAAAGAGCATGGAAAGTTTTATTACCTGAATTCTCTTCCAGTTTCACTATTCTGTCCACCATTCCCTAAAGTATCTATGTTTACAGTCATAGAAGATACATCCTTGAAAATTAGATCATTCAAGTTTCAACAGGACTGACAAGTCTAGCTCAGACAAACCTCACCGATGATCATCCTGGCTCCCATACAAGGAAGGAAACAAGCTTCAAAGATTATACGTTTTCAAATGCCACTACTACTTCACCCTACTTTTAGGAAACATGGAATATGAATAGGTTTATATAATCTTTAATTGCTCCTTATATTTAACACCCATCATGAGAAACTGAATAAGCATCATAAGAGGCCATCTAACAAATTGATTCTAAACAATGTGATTTTGTTAATTTATAAAAATCAACAATATACCTTCAAATGTTAATTAATAACTACATGAAGGACAAGAGATGAAAAAGGTACAGAGACTGTTGGGAAACATGGGGTAAAATAAAATGAGCAGAAATCACTGAGAACGGAGAAAAATTAAGCAGCAGAAAAATACAGCAAAATTTCTGGAAGAAAGAGAAGGGAGGAACATTCACAGAGAAAAGGTATGTTGCCAAGGTGAAAATAGATAGCTGAAGACAGTAGACAAAGAAGGATGAGAAATCTCAGGAGAGTGTAGGAAGAAAAGCAAACCAAAAAAAGATGAGGACTAAAACTTGCAAGGGAAAACACTAAATGCAGCAAATGTGTTCAGCTTTAGTGAGCTGATATGAGGTTGTTAAGGAGAAGGACAGCAAGAGCATTTTGATTATTTTAAGGAAGACCGACATGTGCTCTTCTATGCACTGTCTACACAATAGCTCAGAATACGTACCGGAAAACACCACTTCCTTTCCCCCAAAAAGGACATGACAGTAAGGACGTCACTACTCTCCTCCCCACGCCTGCACTGCTCCTTCTACTCGAACAAACAACTAAGCTATGACAAGAACGGGTGAGGAAGGGGCAGATCTGCAAGTTGCACCCATCACCTTACATTTGAAACCATGTTTTGGAGATTCCTATATAATGGAAAATATAATATCTTGAGTACAATTTAACCTTACTCTAAGAGAGTACAAAGTCCATTTAGAGAACCTGCAGAACCTGGTTTTTTTCCATTAGAAATTCAGCTTTTGCCCATTGTGAATAAGGCAGTACAATAACTTCATGGACACAAACAGTAAAACATACATTCAAAAATTGGATCATCTTCAGAGTTTTGATTAGTTTTTGCTGTTATTTTTCATGATTATTATATAGAAGACTAGGGAGAAGAGCTTGCTTTTTTTTTTTAAATATGCAACACCCCCAAATTGCTATGTTAAAATTGGAAAATCTTCCAATCAACATGAGTCAGCAAACCACTCCTCCAACAAGAATAAAAAAAAAGAGGTAAGACTTAACATTGCCCTGGTTTATTTTTGCTTAGAAATACCATTAGGAAAAGTGATTGAAAGTGAAAAAATATTCAGACTTTATCCCTCTAGGATAACTATTACAATTATTTCATTCCTCTGTTAATATACTTGAGAAAGCAACTAAGGTGACTAGATAAAGAAAAAACCAGATCCAGAAGTAGAACATAAATTATTTTACGTTACGCTTGGCTATGTTCAAAGGTCCTCTTAAAAATCTAGCTTGAACAGTTTTAAAAGCTACCAAGTCCAGCATTTGTAGTGTATAAATCCCTAGCGTACTATTGAGATCATTGAGGACATCAGCATTATTTTTAAGAGAGACAAAATGGCTTTCCTACAGTAACTTGTTCCACTGACTGAACAGGCATAATGATAATTTTCAACCACTGATTTTTAGACAGATTAAACGAATTCTGCGTATTAGTGTCTTCATCTGAGTTACCAAGCTCCTTTTACCATAAGGGGGAAATTGCAAACTCAGGACAGAGTTCAACTCATTACTTGGTTTATCTAATCCCAAATAGGCTGAATCACGCCAGGTGCCAGCGTCTGTCCACCAACAATAAAGAAATCTGTGTAAACAGATTGAATTTGGATGCCTACACTGAAGACATCCACGTGAGATCAAGTGAATCCCATACTTACTGAGCAGATTCAGACAGTTGTATCAATTAATATAATCTTCACCTATTTAGTTACCAACTCCTGTTGTGATTTAACGTGAAATTAAAATATTACTTAACATCACCCTTCTTTGTGTATTAATGACACCAACTCACTTTCCATCTATAAGGTACAAACAGAGAAAGAAGGCTATGGTTTGGATGGTTTTTTAGTTTGTTGAATAGTAGAGTCACTCAGCTGTTCAATTTTTTTAATTGCTCTCATTCATTGCAATCCACGTATGATAAAGGTTAGGAATAGGTACTAATATACCTC
Source organism: Ptilonorhynchus violaceus (assembly GCA_013397565.1). Lineage (NCBI taxonomy): Eukaryota > Metazoa > Chordata > Aves > Passeriformes > Ptilonorhynchidae > Ptilonorhynchus > Ptilonorhynchus violaceus. Next base: position 16,063 of record VZRJ01008809.1, on the reverse strand, counting down.
CACTAGCACATGAATCCCCCTATACAGAGGCAAGTCATCAATCACACTAACATTTAATCTTCATTGAAAAAGAAAATAACATGGATACTACAAAGTTTGAAGACAGGACAGGCACAACAAACCAGGGAGTCTATCAGTGGAGAAAAAGTGAAGCGCTTATAAGAGTTAAAAAAAAATTGTAAGAGTGCATGGGCATGTTGGCTGACAAAATAATTTTAAAAAAGTAGACAGGGAAAACCAAGCAAATTTCTGTTGTATTTCCTTCTTATTATCATTCTTATATTTATGCAAAGTAACACAGAGGCTATTTTTTTTTTTAAGTACTATGGCAAGATAGACAAGGAAGTACCCAACAGTACAGGGAAATTTAAATTGTGATGGAAATGCACTCAGGCTGATAAAGTTAAATGGGATAAATCTAAGCAGATATATTTGTGGATTAAGAGACACATACAGGACTGTAAGAACATTTTCAGACCTATAAGGCCCCTAATCTCTATTCATATGAAACTCCTGGTTACCAAACCAAACTCTTAAAACGTGTGATGGGCATAGTAAAGGCCATTGCAGAATCATTATTTTTATTTACCTTCCTAGAGAATTTAAAATTTCAGCAGGGATAAATATATTGCTACTGTTGGCAGCACAACAGAATTATCAATGTAGCCACTCTGTTTTTCCAGAGCACGAGTGCTCCAGTATGGCCCAGTCTGTGTTCTTCAGTCAGGGCCAGGCCCTGAAAAACTCTGGATATTGCCATAGTTACAGCAACTATTATTGACCCTTTTCAACTCAGTTGTGCATTTCTTTTTTTTTTTTAAACTTTGAAGCTAATACCACATTATCTGTTCATGTATGAACATGTGAGTTCCTGTCAGAAGACAAGGTTTTGGATACACAGCAGGTTCAAGAAACAGAACCCTCACTGGAAAGACTGAAGTATCTTATAAGGCCTTATACAGGGCACATTTTAGCAAAACATCAGTTGAAAAGTGGCTGAATGGAACCGTTAAACAATAGAAGATTTAATCCTGTAACCATTCATTGAACTAAAGTTTTAACAAATCTACTAGCAGGCAGCTGAATGATAGAATGAAACTCAATCTTCCACAGTCCAAGTAGCAGGCAAAAGAGAAATAGGTCAATCAACAAAAATGTCATCTTTTGCTGTGTAGCAAAATCTATCCTAGAGTGCTGACATGTAGTGTTTTTTGGTTCTGACTTATCACTTTTCTAATAAATGTTTATATTAAAATAAATAATGCAACGTTTTAAAATATAGAGTTAGAATTCAAACCAAGAGTTTGATCATTAAAGTGAAAATATTACCTAAATTGTAGCTAGCTCTTATTATTAAACCATGTCACAAAGTATAAATTATTTTATTCTGCCAATTAACCTGCAGTGTCAGAACACTGAAATATTTTTAAAGAAGCTAATGAGACGCCGTCTAGCGATGGCACAGGGAGGGTTGGCTCATGCCATGCACACTGCCATGCATACAGATTGGTACCCACAGCAGCTTGAATTACCTCTCCATTACACTCCTGACAACACTATATGCATACTGAATGTTCAAGCAAGAATAGTTGCATAAGACAATCAGAGGTTAAAAACAAATACACACACAAAATACAACCATAATCCAACAGTTTCTGTGCATTTCTGGCACAGCACCCACAAAAACTAGTCAACTGGAGAATAACTGGATAATTTGTTTCCCTCTACCTTTTTTCTTCTCTGTTTTTTTTTAACTTCTCCTCCAAGATGGGGACATCAGTGTTTTTGCAAAACAGCCTGAAGGGTTCATACAGGTGTGGGATTTTTTAGTCATTGCAAGTCATTTAGTCATTACAAAACACCAGAAATGCCTGACTTGACTATTTGGCCCTACCTGTACAGCACTTGCAATTGGGTGTACATGCAATTGGGGCAGAACCTGGTTTTGCCTCTATTGGGAAGGCTTCCTTTACTGACTCCTTTGTTTGAAAGCCAGGGCAACACTGACATCTTTTTTGCAATGGTTTTGAGCTATTTCTCTTTTTAGTTCAGGTCTCTTTTCAAGCAAGAGCTTTTGGCTGAAACTGGCTTTTCAAAACTGCTTGTCATGCAAAGCTCTCACTTTCATTGGTACCATGGAAGAGGACCTTCCTCTTGCCCTTGGACAGCCACCACAATCAAATATGCCAGATTGCTGCTAATTTGACGAATTTTGCTTTAAGTCTTTCTAAGTTTACCGCCAAGATTTGGCCCTCTTTGGCAGTTAAAGAGGTTTTGGCGATGCTAAAACTGACACAAGTATGAGACTGAAATGTAACCACACTTGGTGGGTTACAAGCACAGATAAAATCCTGCATATTATTAGCTGCTTACACATGCCAAAAGCAAACCTGTGATCTACATATATTTACTCACATGTGGTGTCATTAGTCACAATCCCAGTTTAAGCCCTCTAGCAGGCCTTTACTCGTCTTTCCTTACTCAGTTGTGAGTACATGGTCTTGAATCATGTAAAGGATTCCTTTTTCTTTTTGCCTTCTCCTTCAGACAATTTTTGTATACCAGATAGACTATCCAGATAGATCTTATGATCTGCCCACAGTGTATGTGCTCAGACAAAACATGTTTCAAACTACTAGTCTCCTTTATATTGTTCATTTTCTCAAATAGTTTTGTGACGCAGTGGCATAGTTGTGGCTGCCTCAAAAAGCAGCAACCTTCTACTGAATATGAAAAGAATATGTAAATTGTTATGTATGAATGAGGAAAACAAACATGGTAAATAGCTGTGTTTTCCATTTTTAAACTCAAAGCTATATATCCCACAGCTAACTGAAAATACTGCTCTTGATTAAGTAATATTCACTTCAATGTGCCTGACCCTGTCAGTCCATTCGGTGCTTTCCAGGTTTAAAGATCTCACAGCAGGTTTCACCACAGGTTTCTGATGCTGAGACAAGAACCACTTCAGTCTTGCTATACCCATAGAGCTAGACTGGCTCTCTGGAAGAGGAGGATATGTTTATCACCGACCTGGGTTCTACCCTGTAAGACTCATTTTGACAAAGTACAACGAAAACTTTCATGAGTGTGGCAGAGAGGAAAAGGAGTTGAAATCAATATTTTATTACAGTCCATGTTTAAATCCCTGTAGTAATCCCTGTTACTCAACAGTTTGCTTTACTGTTTAAAAAAAATCCTTAGTCATCCTTTTTCTGCAGCATTCCTCAAGGCAGACTGATTATAATACTGCCTTCTCTCTCTTTGTAAGCAAAATGCTGTAGAGGACACTTGGCACTGATGATGTTGTTGAAGTACTGCTTTCCTGTTGTCTCAGAGACAAATGTACTGCACATAGTTCCTCAAAAAACCACAATCATGCCCAATAAGTACCAGGGTACATTTGTGTTTTATTGACACAGCACTGTAGCAGAACTTCATTCAAAATCCAAAATGCACACTTTTCCAGTGATTGTAGAGAGTGTCAATTGTCAGAGAGATCCCAGACATGTTTCCCTTTTGAGGACTATTATATTGCCTTCCAATTAAAATATTTATTTTTTCTTTGCACATTAGTAAGTATTTTCTGTACCTTTACATGGAAATGCTAGAATAAGAGTGCTCCAAATTCATATCTACATTATGATATTAAAGCCCTTTTAAGATACATTTTCATGCTAAGTCCTTATTTTTATCTCCTTCAGCGTTATAATCATGCAGCTTTTGTGACAAACTTCAAAGTTACTAAGATTCCAGTTTTCCATATTCTAGTTCCAACACTGCCATCAGACACAAAATTCACAGCAAACGCTGAGGATCCCATTTATACCAGTCAGAACATCTTACATAATAATGAAGTATTCTTATACAGAGTTTACATTGCATTACCCTCAGTTAGGGTTAGAGCATACTGTTCGATATAAAAACACAAAGACAAGACTGCTTCCCTGAATGAAGAGCTTACAGGCTAAGAATACAAGGAGTGTACCACGGGGGAAGAGAAGGCAAGCACGGGGAGATAAAAGCATTTATAAACGCATGTACACAGACAACATTTATCATTAGAGTAATGCAATTGCCAACCATACCCATCATCCCCTTAACTCCTTATGGGTATGATGGCAGAAATTGCTAAGGAGGTTGAGAAAGATGAGTGCAGCAGCTACAAATGCTGGTGATGAAGGGTATTTATAGGACAGGAACACCACGGGAAGAAGAACGGAGCATTTACAGGAGATAAGGAATGAGTGGGCAAGGTTTACAAAGCTGACAGATATGAAGAGACAGATGATGCAATCAGATTTGCACATGAAGGAGGAACACAGTGGGCAAATTCAGACAATAGGGAAAAAAATAAGCTGGATCAGCTTAACAGCGAATGTTGATTAAGAAATTTTAAAAGGATACTTCAGTCAAAATAAGAAATAGAGTTCATTGTACGTACTTCTTGGAAGGACTCAAGGGGATGATCCTGCAGTGACCAAGTTGGTGGATAAGGCACACATATTTTCTTTCTTCCATAAATTAATTCTACCCACTTGAGAAGTTGCCTTTTAGCATATATTTTATTGCTTCCAGCATCAGTTAAGATGCTTTTCTGCATTTTGTATCTTAAGTCACAGCACAACACGAAGCACTCCAGGGGGTTTTTGGTTTTGGTTTTTTTTTTTCATTTTTTTAAGAGCTTTCATGATTCCATACTAACTTCACATAGAATGAACTGGCAGTCTAGCACCATTTCATCTGCAGTATGGTATCTTTAGCAGCACAGTGTTCTTTAACATATGGAATTAATGTTATGCAAAATACATAATTTGAAGGAGAAGGGATTGGTAATAATCTTGCTGCAATGCCTCTGAGAGCAGGAATATGAAAGTACTATGAAATAAATTACTGTATCTTCTAGATCCATGTACTTTGAAATACCTTCCTGTTACTGGGTTTATGACTTCACTAGGATGACAAAACTACATTGATCTCTTAAACAAATGTGTATTTCTTCTAATCTCAATTGAATTCTGTATTCACTTAATTATATGCCTGAATAGGAGGATATCTCAGTATTATTGTTTAACCTTTAAAACAATAGTGCATACAGTTAACACTATGTATATCTGCTTTTTGCCTCTAAGTATGCAGCAATATGAAGAGTGCTACAGTTCATTTATATTCTAATGCTTTTCTTGAATCACACATTTCTGTATCATGAAGTGGGCAACTGCAGTGTCACTGACTGCTAGTAATGATCAACAAGGGCATAAAACCTTCTTTGTCTATCAATTGCTTCTCATTCTTGAGCAGAAAGTCCTATTTTAAAGTCCTATTTTAAATTAAGTCAAATTATGCTAATTAAATGTGATGATCTCATAGCATTGTCACTGTCATAAGCACTACCCGCTCACTGAGAAGAGCCTCTGAACACTTCAGATTGTAACAGTCATCAATACATGGAAGAGTGTGTATCAGGACAATCCAGTTCAAGGTCCTTGCTTTTCTAGTGTCAAGACTATCAATTAAAACAAGTTCCATGAAAATAAATCTAGAAGCAAGAAAAATAACATAGAATGAAATTACTCAAACCACTGAGTCTTCAGTGCAGCTGTCAAATATATCAAAGTCATAGGGACATCTGCAACATTTATGTAAAAAAGTTTTTGTAGATTCTAACAGCTTTATGTTTGCATGTAGTCTGCATACAACCCTGAATCTTAGAAGGGCCTACCTCTTCAATGAGGTCTTAACTGACCAATGTATTTAATCCATATCCCATAAAAAATAAAGAAGGTAAGTAAAAAGGCAGAAATATAACTTCTGAAACCTAATGAGACAGGGTTTCACAGAATAATGCTTTAATATTTGTAGATCATTAATCAAAACATGGAAGGCAACATTTAAGGGAATTCATTTTCAAAGCAATACTTCCTGCAATTACGTAAAGTGACTATTGCATATTTAATCATTACAGTTAAAGAATACAATAATGTAGTTCTCTTTGAATTACGATATCACAAGCAATCCCCAGACCTGGGTTTGTGCTTGAGGTATTTTTTCCTATGGGAAGGGCAAATCTCAAAATTCAGAAGCGCTGATACTGATGAGGGAGTTCATGAGTCAGCCTGAGTGAGAAATGTCCAACAGGGCTTCAAGAGCCCTCAGCCCATAATTTCTTTCAAGAAGACAGCAAATGAAAGAATATGAAACCTACTAAGAGGGCAATTTTAGAGAATGCAAAGTATTTTTCTCTGTTGGATAGCTCACAGATGGTGAGCTATCACAATGTTCAGTATTATTTACAGAAAACAATTACAGAGCTTACCATTATCTCAAAGATAAGTCACTACATCAGGTTTAAACTCCGGCAAAATTAAATACAAGTATAGGAAGAAAAATGAAACAAAAAAAAGTTATCATTCTCAATGTTAAAACAAAAACCATATAGACAACACAATAGCTTAATGTGTCTCTGCAACCCTGTGCAATGTGCTCTAGGATGACCCTGCCTGGCAGTTCCTGTACAAGTGACTCTTCCTTATACCAGTGGCCTGTGTTCTGAAAGCTGAAATCAATGCCAGCAGGGAAATCCTTCAGATAAAAACTTTGAAGTAATGAGGTTCAAACCAAAATTTTTTGCTTGTAAGGCAGACTAAAAATCAAATACTGCTCCAAATGTAAACACCTTGAGAATATTTATAGGAATTTATCTTTTCCCTTTACTTATACACTATTAGTTAGTTAATTATATTCTTACCAAAGCAGGGGAAAAGCTTGCTTTCACCTATGATGTATTAGGGCTTCAGATTTATAACTATATAACTTATAACTATACAGTCCATGTAAAAATATTGCTATGCAGAAGAACTAACATCTGCAGTCATTCTAACATAAGTATCAAGACCAGGCAAAATGAGCAAATAATTTCTAAAACACATTTAGTAAAAGATAAATAAAAGCTTTGTCAATCCACAAACGAGTCTGACAAACAATTCTAGTTTGGAAATTCTGTAGTACACAGATATATCACTTGAAGGCATAAAAAAATAAATAACATTTGTTCTGTTTAGAATATCACAAGTGTTAAGCCCACCCTCTTATTTTTGATCTGCCTTAGATCTGACAAGCAATTCCTGCTTTGATGGAAAATCTGACTGTACAAATATTCTGAATGCCTAAGACAGTATTTAACTTTCATTTGGTAAATTAATAACTGTAAATGAGATGCACATAAACAAAGAATTTGTTTGGAGAGTCCCATCAGCTGATGTCTGAAATGGGAATGAAAGGTCTCCTTTGTCTACCTAAAAGATGCTTTTCCAAGTGACCTCTGCCATGTCACTTAAATTGAAAGCAGGAGCCTGAAGCTTTCATGAATCTGAGGTTATATTCCTATGTGACCTTTGCTAAAGGCTTTGAATTTAGCCAGCGTAAGTTATTACACAAAACACCAGTATGTTCAATTTAGAATATCAGTGTGCTGCAAGGAACATCAAAAATTAACAAAATGAAGAGTCAAAACCAAAACTAAATGTAGGTCTCATGCAAAACAAAATTGTCTGGTTTACTGATGTCTTTCAAATAATGATTCAAGAACACTTGATTCGAATATATGCACTGCTGCAAGTAGCTAAAAATCAGTACAAGACTGAGATTACAAATCCAATCATATTCATCTCCTTATATGGATTTATTAAATTAGCAAAGGTCTTGATTTCAGTTCATCAGCAGCAGCAGCACAATCAAATAATGAAGTAAATTCAGAAGTAGGCTCATGCTGGAATAATCCAGATTGACTAGTATTTTAATTACTCGTGTTTTAGCCTGCTATAAGCTACTGGAAGGTTTTCCTTTACAAGGCAGATTTTTTTTTTTCTTCCATCAGTGTCTAAATAAGTAGCTAAGTATTCCTGGTTGCTTTGGGTTTATATTTCCATGGAAGTCTCCACAAATATGAATAAAAGCCCTAATGCTTGGCTTAAAACGTCATTCCCCAAATCTGACCCAGAAATACTTAATATGCCAATTTCTATGATTACTTTTTTTAAATAATTCCCAAGCAGCCTCCTTAGTGATCTAATTTACTTAAAGTAAAATTAGCTTTCTCACCCTGCTCCTCTGGTATTAAAATTAAGCTGTGTCCCATTGCAGTTTTTGGTGGTTTAACTTGATATAGTAAGACTAACTAGCCCTTTGATTGCTCTTTTCACACAACTGAATTAAGAGCCTTTTAACCACTTCTGCCCACTCCGTACTTTTCACCTAAGCACAAGTTCAAAATGCCACATCTAAGGCAATTACATCATCCTAATGGTATTCAAAAAATTAAACACAATATTAGCTTCACTCACACAAGTAATTTCTCTATGCATTATTAAATAATACCACACAAGCTGAAGAACAGCATTAAATTCCTACCTATGGCTCTCTCTTTGAAATTATAACCCTACTGGACCAAAGCATACTTATCACAGTCCTGAAATACCACATCTTCAAAGCCAAATCCACACTCCTGATTACTAATCAGTTAAGATATTCAGAGAGACTTGTAGTCTAATGCCAAAAATAAAGCATTGTAGGAATATTTAACATTTGCGTTTTAAAACTCTGGTTTTAAAATCAGGGTGATGAGATTTCCCTAAGCTTTGCTTTCTATGGCCATTCCACCGTGGCCTAGCAGTGAGTCACAAATGCAGTCACAAGTCACAAATCCCTGTTAGACACAAGTTCCAGGTTTCCAGAACACGAAAGCCGTTTTCCAAAGCAGCACAGCATAAGAATAATCTTCACAGCAGCACAACTCCCTCTCAAGCACAAGGCAAATCCACAGCAGGAAATGGAATAACAAGGTTATCCAGGAGTGGTTTTTTCTTAATGATAATTCTGATTAGTATTTACGGCAATTTTAGGAAAAATTTAACAAAGTCCACAATTTAAGTAAGACAGAAGTACCCATTTCCCCTTCCTTCTCCACACTAATTTTCACATGTAGTGTTATTTATTAAGATAAGTTTGGATTATACTTTTTAATTGTTAAAATATTAAGATTTTGAGTATGTCCACTAAATAAAATGAAATGGGTAGGTAGAAATACTTGCAAAAATAACTAATCACAAGAACACTATCATAAATTATGTAATTAACAGAACCTGATTTCCTATGATTTGAACCTTTTCCCCCACCACTTTCTTACTCCATTTACTGCAAGCTTCTCCAACACTCCTATGATACCCCTTCCTGACAAGTGACAGCAAAACTCTGACACCTGCCCAAACCAGAGATGTTAATCCAACACTTCCTACCCAGCAGGCAATTCCGATGCATTTTCATGGTTTGTCTTTCAGACCCATATCTCTTCCTGATTTAGTTTAAATATTAGTCTAGAAAAGCTAGTCGCTTGCAAAGCCTGTTAGGCCCCTGGAAGACCTTGAAGCTTTCAACATATTCTCAAATACTACCTGTATTTAGTAGTTACAAAAATAGGTATTTTAGTATTCACTACTATTTTCGGTCTAGGACTGATTTATATGCACATCAAGGAATTTATTAACATGTAAAGCTCATCTTAGCCCCTCAACATGCTAACGTGGAGATTAGTTACATTAGCTGACGCAGTTTAAAGCAAATTAAAATAGTATGTTAAACTTACCACGGCACAAAGAAGTGAGACCCCTTTTACTTCACAGACTATTTTAGACAAAAGAATAAGCCAGTGTCCTCTTGGCTCTTAAATCCACCAAAGCAAAATGTAATTTCTATACTGAAGAATAAAAAGAAAACTTCTGTTCAAAGAAAACCTCATTGTAGAAGAGGAAGCATTGACAGAAAATCTGAACAGGACAATAGGTGGGACCTTTCACCTATCTCAGAGTAGGATATTACTTAAGTAGCTCGTTCTCCAAGTGAAAAAAATCAGGCTGTGTAGTATATCATGGCAATTACAAGGACAGTTATATTTTTGTTATATACTCCCCATGCTCCTAATAACAAACTACAAGATATCTACTTCTGTGAAACATTCTAAATAGTGCATTTTGGATTGATTTTATCAATTGTGAATACAAACAGAAGTAGGAAAGAGGTCAGCGCAAGCATGCAGCTTGAGTTGCAGTACTAACTGATGGCCAATATTCTTCTTGCTTCCACAGAACTGCCAAACCTTTGTGGGAAGATTAAGCAGGAAAAAAAAAAAATCCAATTAAAAAAATGCACTAAAGAGTACTAAAAGACACAGCTTCTTTTTTTTGTGGTTATGGAACTGTCTTCCCTTTACTGTTTGAGTTTGTGTTTATGTTCAAATTGTTCATAAGCACACAGGTAACCAACTGCTTTGCCACTTAAGATTTCAATTTTAACCCTGTAAACATCACCTATCATTCACATAGCTCTTTATATGTCAAATTTCATTCCTGTTTGACGGAGCAGTCACCTTTTATTGCAGGAGAAATGAAGTAAAATTCAACATGTACCTTGTAAACAAATAAATACTTGAACACAAATAGAAACAAATTTTAATAAGAACACAACAGATTCTGTAGCATATAACTTGGTTATCTTTCAAGACAAGATCTTGGCCTAGACTACTTGGATAATTTACCTATTAAAATCTGAGACAACAGAAACATACTGGAGAAAACCACAATACAACAGAAACACTATTTTAGTTTGTATTCAGGATTTAACTAAATGAGCCATATAACTCCCTGTAGCCAAACTGCATTACATTTGCTTTTCTTTTCAAAGAAAAAAACAAGAAAAGAAAATATTTCTGTTACATACAAAGAAATGTTACTGTATTGCAGCTGCCAAAAATAGATCCATACTTTGCTGAACCCATTTCTCAAAAGCATGCAGTACTGAAGAGGAATGAAAATGGACTCAAATGGTTTTGGAGCAAGGATCACTGCCATCCTCCAAAATTTCTCAGACCACCACCAACACTTATTGTCAACTTTGTGTTTATTGTAGTTCTGCAAAGTCACTGAAAATTGTTTTTCCGTACCTGTCAGGTCACACTTAAGGAGCCACTGGAACACAGATGAAACACAAAGACTTTTTATTTCAAGGTCTACAAACAGACACATACTGTAGCAGCTGCTGAGCACAAATCGGGAGGTACAGAAAGACGCAGTAAACTATCTTACACACTTCCGGTGATTTTAAAGAAATGATGGATCAATTAGCTTGGGTGCTGAGTGTTCAACCTCTACTGCTTTTGAGGATCTCCTCCTCCCCTGGAGCCACTTCTCTCTCACTGCAGAAGCAGCCTGCAGACCCTGCTCCCTGGGGCTGTATTGCTGCCAGACTCAGAATCAGGTACTGCTTTGCTGGACCACCGGGAGACATAAAACAAGGGCACACCAACAGAATTTACTCTGTCTTCAAGAAGCAGAAGGGAAAATAACAAAACTGTTATTTGCATGGGGAAAAAATTTGAAGTATGTGTAGTCTGTAACTTTAACTGGAAAGCACTGCAAAAAAACCCAAACCTTACAATTGCCTTAAATGAAAGGCATTAAAGCCAGCATTTGCAGCATGTGAGGCAGACAAAAAACCATAAACATCCCACAAAACATCCCACTTTCTCATGTGCTTTAGACAAAAACTCAGGACTGTCTACAGAGCACCAGTCCTGATAGGATACTTGCTGAGGAAGCAGTCCGTCTGTTGTTTTTTGTTGAGGGTTGGGGTTTTTTTAACTTATTCTAAGATTCTTATTTCCAAAGGAAAAAAAAGCTGTCCCAGCCATAAATGTGATCAGGAACCTGCTTACTGATTAACCCAGGTGAAATCAGTAAGAGAAGACCCAGCTTTTACAGGAATAAAGGCATTTAGGACTCATTCTTAATGGGATCCCTCAGTAGAAAAATGCCAACGAAGGACCATTCAAATGTCAGAAAAAAAATTCACAACAAGGAAAGCAGAATGGACACTGAAGCACAAGGAATGTTCAGGTTGTGTCATGTCCGTCTTGGTCCCTATAAAACCAGGGGTTGCCTGAGGAGGCAAAGGAGCAACAATAAGGTAGAAATTCACAGAAGAGTCTTAGAAAGCTGCTAAAGGAGACCCGTTTGGAAAGACTCAGACACAGTAAGCCTGTGGTGACATGAACACCGGATCATCACAGAAAGCAAAGCACTCGGAACAAAAATGCCAGGAGGGCATGGACACCCACTGTGCAAAGTACATGCCACACCTGGAAGAAAAACTCTTAAGCAAAAATGACATAACATTATTTTTGGCTACAATACACTCTGAGAAAAAGGGCAGCTAAGAGCATTATAGGTGTTTCTTTGTAATAGAAGAAATACCACCAGGATTCAAAACTGACACAATCACAGAAAATACACTCATATATATAACACACGCAAGTTTCTGCCTTGCACTAACATAGGCCACCTCAAACATAGCCAGGATACTTCACCTACAGAAACATGCAACAATGAATATCAATAAGAGGAAAAACATAGCAAGAGAGTCAGCATTGGACTCTCTGGGTCAGTCTAAAAACATTTAACAGCATTTGCTAACTCATTTTGCCTCCTAAGTGAATTTTAGCATTTACATTCCCTGCTCAGTTGTCCCAGATACAATACTGATGTACTGATCCTTATGCCTAATACAGCCCATAACCACGAAGTACGTTCTACACAGCCTCTGAGAGTATAGTGCATAAATTATAAATTATAAAACTTAATAAAAAACTTGATAGCAGCAGACTCTACAGGCATATGTCTTACCACAAAATAAAGTTCTGGAGTTATTTTCCTTTTATCCCAGTAGTGTTTAAATGTCTACTGTAATACAGCAAGGTTAAAGTACCTACACCTACAGAGACAGTGCATGCATGTTCCAGTGTTAATGATCACTGTTAAGAATCATGTTACAGTGACAATACCACCATGTACAATGGAATTACTTATCTTAAAAAGAAAACAGAAAAGAAACTGAAGTTAAATCAAACCTGTAAAAAACCCCAACGAAGTAAACAAAAAAAAGAGAAAAAATCCAAGAGACACAATCCTTAATCGCGTAGACCTCGTACACCAGACACAGCAACTTATGGGAACACTACCACTGACTTTAGGAAACACCACTCACAACTTCTCTGACAAGAGGTCCAGTCTGATCTATGACAGAACTCACTGGGCACAAAGACCATCAAATTAAGCATTTTTAACTCCATTTGAAAAATAGCACTTCAAGGGAATGCTTGTGCTGTATCAACCACTCCAGAAAAAGATCAGGAGAAACTGCATGACATAAGGACCAAGAAGCACACTCACTGCAAAACCCTAATACACAGCAGACAAACAGAACAGAGAAAGGCAAAACATAAATCACTCCAAGATAAATTAGTTCCTCTAGCCTCCGCCTGAAAAATGATTATAAATCCTAACAAAATAAAGACCAGTATTAAAGCAATAGACAGCACTACCTCATCAAAAATACCCAAGGGCCACAGCATGGTTACTGACATGCCCATTACTGACAGGACAAAGCATTGGAAATAAACCCCAAAGAACTAAAGCACCCAAAAAGAAAGATAGATTTAATTGAAGTGTGATAGCCTAAAAAGAGAACAGCATACTACACAGACGTTTCAAAAACGCATGTGGAGTGGTACAGGCAGGATGGAGCAGGCAGACAGGAGCTCCAGCAAAACCACACTAAAGCAGAAATGCCACTGTCCCTGCATGCCAGCAATTTCGTTATATGTATTCCCAAAGTGATAGTCCAAACAAGAGCTGAAACAGTTCCTGAGCAGGAACACCAGCAAAAGCATCTTCAATAAACAAGCTGAAAAAGGATATACATATCTAAACAAAAGGACCAGACACCTCTTATAAGACAAGCCCTGTGACATAAGGAGATGGTTTCTGCATGTGCTAAGCTGTGCTCACAAGCTATTTAATGACAAGTCCCTTCAGTCTTCTATCTCACGTACAAACCCAGGCTGTGTGCTGTGCAGTGGCACCTACACCAAAGAAGACATAACCAGCACATCCATTAATAAGTGTCTATTTGTAACAGACAACAAAATATTTCCTAAATCATCCACATAAGTAAATTCATATTGATTTTAAATTAACTAGTTTTAAATGTTTCATGTTCACACCAGTGAGGATTTGTTTCTCAAGTAACACTGATACAACTCCACTGATTCTAACTGGTAGGTTAAAACAAGTTTCATCAAGAAGTAGTATGATAATAGTTCAACTTTGCAAATGTCTAACAAATATTGCAGACATACAAAAGGGAAAACCACATTTCCTCTCAATTCAAGCAAATACACCCAGCTGTCCTCAGTCACCAATCACCCACACCAAGTGCTTTGGCAGAACACCTCCTCTCTACATCAAGAAAATTTTGCATACAACAAACTGTAATATTTTCACTTTAATCAAACCTACTCCGTAGTGCCCCATTTTAGATAACAACTTTAATTGCACTTCTTGGAAATTTTTAAATTGATATTGCCACCTAGTGGCTTGTTTCAACAATATTAAATAATCATAAAAGCCAGCAGGAGAACACCAACATGTACAATAAGTTTCCCAAAACCCATTAGATATGTTGTTCTATCAGTACAGAAAAACCTAATACTGCTTTCCATCCAAAACAAAGGAAATGCCCAAGGACTACTTATAGAATTAAGCCTCAGGCAGTACATACTCCTTAAAATAAAATTATTTCTATGGACAGAATAAAACAGCATCATAAAATAATTTGGTTTATGTTGTGTAATAACTCAATATTAAAAAACTCTCCAAACACATAATTTCAGAGAAAAAGTACCATTACTAAAATCTATTTATAAAGCTTACTTTTTTCACTTACTTGAACAGAAAATAGAGAAGAGAAACATATTTCCCATCTCTTTGGTCTTCAGTTTACTGTAGGTTTGCTGTTATATGTTTAATGTTAAGATGACCTGAGTACCCTAAATACAGAAAATAAAATGCAGAACAAATCCTAATATAAGGAAAACCAACTTTTAAAACATTTCTGCTGGCGAGTGCATCTTAATTGTAAAAGAAAAACTATACAAGAAGTTCTTAGTATTTATGCAGCTTTTCCGTTGTTATTTCACATAGTAATTAAATTGTTTAGGTTGGAAAAGACCCCTCAGATCATTAGCTCAAACTATTAATCTAGCACCACCATGTTCACTACCAAATCACATCCCTACGTGCCACATCCATGCCTTTTGAACACTTCCACAGATGGTGATTCCATCACTTCATCGAGCAGCCTGTTCTTTTCGCAACCTGACCACCCCTTCAGTGAAGAAATTTCTCCTAATAGCCAATCTAACCCCCCACAGGTGAGCAACTCAAGGTCATTTCCTCTGGTCCTGTCACTTGTTACCTGAGAGACCAGACCAACCCCCACCTGGCTACAGCCTCCTCTCAGGCAGTTGTAGAGAGTGATAAGGTCACCCCTAAGCCTCCTCTTCTCCAGGCTAAACACCCCCAGGTGCCTTAGCTGCTCCTCATCAGACTTGGGCTCCAGACCTTTTCCCAGCTTCATTACCCTTTCCTGGACACATTTCCAGCACCTCAATGTCTTTATTGTAATGTGAGGCCCAAAACTGAACACAGGATTCAAGATGTGGCCTCACCAGTGCCGAGTACAGGGAGACAATCAGTGCCCCGGTCCTGCTGCCACACTATTGCTTATATAAGCCAGGGTGCCATTGGCCTTCTGGACCACCTGGGCATTCACTGGCACATTCTGATCCAAACCAACACTCACACAAAATAGAGTCTTAAAGTTACAGATAGCCCTGCTCTTTGTTCAGACTACAGCCATCTGTATCTTGTGGAAACATTGGTGCTTATTATGCAGCATTAGTAACAGCTGATTGACAAGACTGCCATTTTAATCCTTTCTGCTTATACGTCTCTATTTCTAATGGACAAAAAGACTTCCTTTTTACCTTGCTGCTTAAAAAAGCACATGTAATTTTCATGTGTCTATCCAAGCTTTTTTTACAGCATTAGGTTCAACAAGACCAAGTGCCAGGTCCTACACTAGTAAAATTTCATTTTCTATTTCTACCTTTGCT
>VZRJ01008807.1:25674-37256 GCA_013397565.1 Ptilonorhynchus violaceus | reverse complement strand
TTGGGATTGGGAGACGGGAACGTGCCGGCCGGCAGCGCGGTGATGGGGGCAGGAATTAAACAGAAATTTGGTCTCGTATCCCAGAATCCGACGCACTTAACTCCCGGTTTCCCGAATGGAGCCGGAGCCGCGTTCCCGCTGCTTTTCCATCTCCGTAGCACCCCTCCTTGGGTGGATTTGGGTTAGAAATGATTAATTTTGGGAAAGGTAATTAATCGCAGGGATGATTTGCCGAGCGCTGTTGGGCGACTCTTCCCTCCAGACTGTGTTTTGTATGGGAAAAAAGAGGGATTTTTCATGGAAACAGCTGGCGGTTGGGAGGTGGGGGACAAAATTCCTCCCTGTCCCCCTTTATATTTAATAATTAGTATTAATAATCCAGGATGGGCCCTTTTTTTCGCACATTCCATGCGTTTTTTTCCCTGCTCGTTCCATGCAAAACCGTCTCCCGTGCTTGTCGCAGTTGCAAAACTCGCCGGGATCGCGGCGCCGTCCCTGGATGACCTTTAAGTAGGGAAGCAAAATAAATAAAAAAAATCAAATATCGCCACTCCGGCGCTGCTTCCCATCCCCCCAGTTCTCTCCCACAGCCCAAATCCCAACCCGTCCCCACGGTGCCGGTGTCACCCCCAAATTCTGCGGCTTTAAATCCCCTCCCGTGGGTTTGCAGTGGATTTTTCCTGGTTTTCGGTGGGGGTGTGAGCTTTTCCCGGGCTGGGAGGCAGCCGTATCCCTGTTATCCCTGTGCCCTCGCTCCCAGGAATGTGCAGATGAGCGTGCCGGGGGCTGCACCCCCTCCCCGCATCCCCCCTCCCATCCCAGGATGGGAGCACTCGGGAGCAGCCTCCGGGATGCTCCTTAAATCCTCGAGGATCGTTTGTATGGGGTCTTTGTAACGCGGGTTTTCCCAAAATTCCCTCCTGGGACACCTTGTTTTTAACTATTTTGATTTTTAAGGAATTGCTAGTTTTTCTTGCTCCGTGGGACTGGCAGCATCCCAAAATCCTCTGTGACAGTGGAAAAAAAAGATTGGAATTCCTTCCTGAGACACTTTTTTTTTTTTTTTTTAATATGGTTTTGGAGGAATTAGCAATTTCCTTGTTCCATGAGGCAGCAGCATCCCAAAATCTTCCATGATAGAGTAAAAAAAAATGGGATGTCCTCCTGGGACCTTTGTTTTTTTCATGTTATTACTAATTTGCTTTAAAAGGAATTACGAATTCCCTTGATCCGTGAAACAATCAGCATCCCCAAAATTCTCCACGCCGGAGTGAAAAAAGTTGGAATTCCCTGCTGGGCCACTCTTAATGTTGTTATAGTCGTGTTTAAATATTATTGTTATCCTGCTTTTAAAGGGGTAATTAATTCCCTTGATTAATGGGGTGTGCTCTATCCCAAAGTCCTTCCAGGCTGGATCCCAAAGTCCTTTCACGCTGGAGGACAAAAAAAGGGGTTAAAAATAGAGTTGTAAAGCCCAAGGCAGCGGGGCTGGGGGCCCCTGTGACCCTCCCGGAGCCTCCTTGGAGCGTCCCGGCTTCCGCGTTGGAGCCGGGGAGGAAGCAGGAAGCAGCTAAAGAGAAAACAAATATTATAAATTTATTAAAATTCCGGCTTTCTTACAACATAGAGGATAAACCCGGGAGGTTGGGGTCTAGTTGGGCTTAAATAAGTTTATTTTGTGGAAGTAAGAGGGGGAATCTGTCCCAAAATTCCTTGATAAAGCCACTTTCTTTTCCTCTGCAGGAGTTAAAAAACCTCCCCACAGCCACACGTGGGATTTGGCAGGAGCTGCTTGGGCAAAGCTGCCCTTAAAACCCGATTTTTGCATTTATTTATTTAATTTTTTTCCCCCAAACTTGCCTTTAATGGCAAAGTTCAAGTTGAAAGCCTCCCAGATCGGGGCGGGCAGCGCTTTTGGAGCTGGGAAGGGAACGGGAGGAGCTGACTCGCCCTGACCCTACTGGGAAAGAGCCTCCAAAACCCAATTTTCCTGCGAGTTTTACCCTTTCACCTCTTCAAACTGCTGGAATTCAATCAAAGTACATTTTTTTTCTGCTGGGATATAATCTAAAAATCCATTTTTTTTTTTTAGTAGCCGTCAAAAGTTCCCTTTTTCCATATGTTCAAATGGAAAAATGAATTTAATTTTTTTTTTTGGTGGGGGGGTATGGTTGCTGTGGGAGCACCGAGGTGTTGTTACTTCCCACCTTCCCGGAGCAAAGTTCATCCGGCTGCCGCATCCCCATCCCTGGAGCCGTGACTCACCTGTGCCTGCCCTACTTAAAGGAGCGGCCTTTAGCCGGGAAAAGGGAAAATAAGGACTCAAACAAATCCGGGTCATCCCTGAAAAGCAAAGGAAAAATCACCCCATGCCCCTAAACCTCCCGATTCCCCCCAAACCCACTCAAATCCCCCAAATCCCTCCTTTTTGGACAACATTTCTCCAAGCAACAGGTGCTTTCAGCATTCCCATCCCGGCTTTTTGCAGGATGGGTAAGGTCAGACTTGGAATTGTGGATTTTTCTGGGGCTTTTTCCGTGGTTTTTTTGGGATGCCACCAACTTCCCAGCCCGTTCCTGCCCTCCGGAACGCGGCGTTTTCTCCTCGGGGTGGATTTATTCCGAAGCACCGACCAAATCCAAGTGCCAAAACCTCCCTGATTAGTTGTGTTGGGGCCAAGCCTAATTAATGAGCTTCATTAACGGGGCTGGCTTCATTCCCTCTGCTTTTTCCCTGGGAACTTTCACGCGGAGGGAGGCGGTGGCCGGAGCGGCGAGGTCAGGGAGCAGCATTAATTCTATTATTTATTAAAAAAAGAGGAAAATGGTTCTTAAATATAAAACAATATCTTTTTTTGGGGGGGAGCTGGAGTCACCCCTCCTGATTTAGGTGGGACCTGAGGCATTAATCCCATGGGAATATTAACCCAAGAGGCCGTGGGAGCATCCTTGGGGTGACGCGTCGGTACCCGGGGAGGACTCTCCTCCCCCCCACCCCCTCAAATTAAGGGGCTTATAAATTTCACGTGGCTCATCCCAAAGCTGATTAAGTGGGAATGTCGGATCCTGGTTCTAGTGCCGGGAAAATCTCCTGCCTGGGATAATTGGGCCGCTAACGAAGGTGGCCCCGGCGCTGGCCTGCCCTGACCCCGCTCCCGAACAAGGCTCCGATTGTTGCTCCGGCTCAGGCGGGAGGAAGAGGAGGCCTGGGAAAGCTTTGCCAACTGACCAGGATTTTGCTCGGGGACTCCTAATTAGACTCCCATGGAAAATCTTCGTTAGCGGCGGCTTCCCGGAGCATCCTCGGCCGCGGAGGCCCTGCCGTGCCCCGGCAGCAGCTGGAGCTGGCCTGGAGCCCGCTGGTCACGTGGAGCCTCCGAGGGTCCCCTCGGAGCCCAGATAGCCCCTCCCGCCCACTCCAGGGCCGAAATCCCTGGAATCCCCCAAACCATGGTGTTTTTAACCCCCAAAATGACATTTTTGTAACGATTTTCCCCCCTCAGTGCCAAAAAAAGTGAGTTTCCTCTTCGAGCCTGAATATTGGTGCTCAGCACCTTCCCAGCATCCCGTGCCGTGCCCTGGGATCGCTCGGAATGGGGGACAGGGCTGGGGGGGGATCCCGGATTTATCCCTCGTTCCCTGTTTTCCTGCAGATGACGGCTCGCCTGATGCTGGCCGTGGGAGGAGCGGTGCTGGGATCCCTCCAGTTCGGATACAACACCGGCGTCATCAACGCCCCGCAGAAGGTGAGCGCTTCCAGATCCCTCCGGAGGGAAATTCCAACCTCTCCATCGCAAAATTCCACCCCCCCCGTGCCTGAAAACAAACCGGGCTCCGCTGCCAGCCCGGCTAAAATAGTACATCCCGCTAGGCAGCTTAGGGCTGTAATGGGATTTGGGAGGGAGTTGTTTAGCTCCGGCCTTCCCGGGAGAATTCGTTTCCTCCTTGCTCGGCGTTTTTGTTGGGAAAAATCCCAGGAGCGCCGTCAGGATGCTCTCGGGTGCGGCCGGTGGAACTTTTAACCTCGGCTCTTAGTGAAGGTCTGAGAGTTAATTAAGGTTTGAGTCATCACGGGAGCTCCATCCTGGCGTTTTGCATCCCGGGAGGAGAGAGGGTTGGCTGGGAAGTGCTGGAAGGGGGATGGAGGGCAGGAGGTGTTGCCTCCTCCCCTAAAGTAGTGCCAGGACCCTCCAGTCGGTGGTAGATACCTGTGATCCGTGGAAAACATGACTTTTCCCAAATTTGGTGGCTGTTTGAGGTGTTAATGCCTTGGAAAAGTGAGCTCAAAATTCCCACGTGGCGCTTGCGGCATTCCCTGGGCACAGCTGCTGTGCTGGGATAAGGTGTGGAGGGACAGCCTGGGCTGGAGCCGTTCCCAAGTGTCACCATCCCAAAGAACTCAACCTACCGGGGCAGGATCCACCTGCCAGAGTTGAATCCCATCCCAGTGAGTGGCCGGAACGTTGCCTCAAGCATCGAGGAAACTCCTCCTGGGAGAGAAGACCCCATGGAAAAACTCCCCAGACCCCACCAGTGTGGGAAGAGGAAAAAAGCTGGGAATGTATTCGAGGAGTTGCATGACATAGTATTGAATCCCGGGATTCCACGTGGCTGGAGGCCGCGGCTCCCTCCTGGATCCTGCAGTGCTGCTGAGGGCATCATCCTGAAATATCCCAATGCCTCCTTGCCTTCCCATGGACTGATCCGACTGGGGGTGTCCATTCCCGGATGGCCCTGAGCATCCTGCCTGGGAGACGGCCCTGGAGCACCTTTGGAGCCGCAGGAGCTGGGAAATCCCTGGGATTGCACGGAGGAGCTGCTCCCTGCCATCTGCCCTCGTTTTCCTGAGCTCCGGCACCGTGGGAAGCAGGAATGCTGTGATCACCACCCTGGTCAGAGCCACATCCCAGGAAGAGCTTTGTTTTCCTGGACTGAAGGATTTCTCTCCATCCTGTCCCAGCCGGCTGCTCCAGGGGTCGTAGGCAGGGATCAGCTGGGAGCTTCCCATGGGACTGAGCTCCGGTGCCTCAGACCCCCTAATGGGTGTGGCCTCAGTTTTCATCATGATTTTTGGGATGAATCCCTTGGGCTCAGGCCAGGATGAGTCACCTGGTGTGGGACGAGTCACCAGTGTTGAGGGGAAGGATTCGGGATGCTCCGTGTGGGAGCAGGAGGGGAGGGGGATGAGGGTTGTCCTGGGCAGCAGGATGTGCTGGACAGGGGGGTTATCCCACCTTTAAGGATGGGGACACATAAAGTGTGGGATTGGGACAGGGACACATCAGGGTGCGGGGTTGGGATGCATTGGGATAAACTGGAGCACAGGATTGGGGCTGGGATGCAGGATAGGGATGCACGGAGGTGCAGGATTGGAATGGGAATGCATCAGGATGCACTGAGGCATAGGATGGGGATGCACTGGGATAAACTGGGGTGAAAGGTTGGGGTGGGGATGGATAGGGAGGTAGAGTTGGGGGTGCATTTAGATGCATCAGGGCACAGGATTGGGATGCACTGGGATTGGGATTCGTGGAGCTGCAGGAGGGGGATGCCTCACAATGCTCAGCTGAGCTGGGGGGATCCCTCTAAGTTTGGGGAAACCAAATTATTTTTTTTCACCCTTCTCCATTAAACTCCTTTTTCATCTCCTCCTCTCCCAAAAGACTGCTGGGTTCTTCCATGCATCCCTTTTTTTAGGAGGAAGGGGGCAGGAGGGGGTGTTGTTTTCGGAGACTCCCTGGCCCTACTGACAGCCTGAGGCAGCCCAGGCTTCTCCAATAATCCCATCAATTATTTATTTTGGGGATGTTGGGAAAAGGGGTAAAAGCATCCAAACATCCAGGTGAAGGAGGAGGGAATAAAATCACATAAACATGGACATTCTGATGGTTTAAGTACTTTGGAAAAGGAACAACTTAGAAAAGTAATGATACTTTTGGGACTTGTACCCAGTCCGGGGTGTATTTGTTGTGCTGCCTCTGCCAGGGCTCCTGTTCGGGCTTGGATTGATGGGAAAAGTGGAAAGTGAAGCACGATGGTGTAAACAGGGAATTGGGAGTGAAACCCTTTGGAGCAGTGAGGTCTTGGAGCCACCTGAGGCCCAGCAGAGCAGGGAATCTCTGGAATCTCTGCTCCCTCCAGTCGGGCTTGGTGGGGTGTTACCCTTTCCTGTGGTGGTTTGGGTACGGGTGACCCTTAAATCATGGAATTACAGAAGGATTTGGGTTGGAAGGGCCCTTAAAAGGGTCACTTAGGCCAAGCTGCTGCCATGGGCAGGGACAGGAACTTGGTGAAGCTCCCAGGGATGGGCTGGCTTTAAAAATGTATCTAAATATATACAAAGTGTATATAAAAATATACAAAGTGTATATACGAATATACAAAATGTATATAAGTGTATACATTTTGTCTATGAGTGTACATTTTGTATATATAAATATTTAAAAGGTATATAAAAATATCCCAAATTCGTATAAAATCAGCTAAAATTCACAAAGCAGGCTGTTCTGATGTTTCAAGCCAAGCTCCCGTGTTGGGTGTCAGCACCGTGGTACCGCAGACCCACGGCAGAGACGGCCTGTTACGGAATTCCTGGGGGGCAAAAAGCCCTGGAAATCCAACTCCAGGAGTATCCAGGGGGATGGGAAGTGCCCCGTCTCCCTGCCCTTCCTCGGCGGGGCCGGCGCATCCCCGGCTCCTGCCCTGCCCCGGGGAGCGGCGTGACCTCCCCGTGCCCGCCCGGCGAGTTTTGGCAGCGCCGTCTCTGCCTCCCCGGGCAGGGCGAGCCCAGAACCCGTCCGGCCGCATTTCCNGGGACCCGTCCCTCCGGTGGCGCGGCCGGGCCGGGGCGGGTCCGACGCGCGGTTGGGTTTCTCTCCCCGTTCTCCAGGTGATTGAGGATTTCTACAACCGCACGTGGCTGTACCGATACGAGGAGCCCATCAGCCCCGCCACCCTCACCACGCTCTGGTCCCTCTCCGTCGCCATCTTCTCTGTCGGGGGCATGATCGGCTCCTTCTCCGTGGGGCTCTTTGTCAATCGCTTCGGGAGGTGAGCTCCGAGCCTGGCGGATCCCTGCTGGATCCTTGCTGGATCCCTCGGTGGGGGGGGTGGTGCAGCCTCACCCCACCCTGGCGTTCCAAAGGCTGATGTTGGGGTTGTCCCGGTGTTCCTCACCGCCCTCCTCTGTCCCTCTCCAGACGCAATTCCATGCTGATGTCCAACATCCTCGCCTTCATGTCGGCCGTCCTCATGGGCTTCTCCAAGATGGCTTTCTCCTTCGAGATGCTCATCCTCGGCCGCTTCATCATCGGCCTCTACTCCGGCCTCACCACGGGTTTCGTGCCCATGTACGTGGGTGAGGTGTCCCCCACCGCCCTCCGCGGGGCCTTGGGGACCTTCCACCAGCTGGGAATCGTCCTGGGCATCCTCATCGCACAGGTGAGCACTGGAGAACATTTTGGGGGGGGTTTTCCCCTTTTTTTTGATTCTGACACTCATCAGAGCCTGCAGGGATGCGGTGCTGTGGATCTGCTGGGCTGGGCGGGATGGAGCTGGAGCTCAGCAGGAGCAGGGATGCTGTGGGATCTGAAAGTTTGGAATGGGCAGCGTCAGGATATGACGTCTGTTGGCCCCCTGGAAGCAGCACAGTGTGTCCCAGGATGTCCCAGCCTGGAGCGCACCCATGGGCGGCAGAGTCGGGTCCAACCAAGACTTTTCCAGCTGGGAAGGGCGGCTCAATCCCTCTGCTCCTCCTCAGGTGTTCGGTTTGGACTTGATCATGGGCAACGACTCTCTGTGGCCGCTGCTGCTGGGCTTCATCTTCGTGCCAGCCCTGCTGCAGTGCATCATCCTCCCCTTCGCCCCCGAGAGCCCCCGCTTCCTGCTCATCAACCGCAACGAGGAGAACAAAGCCAAGAGTGGTGAGTGACCCCTGCCCAGGGCCCGTCCCGGCACTCCGGAGGCTCCTGGGCTGCTCCTGACCCCGCCTCTCCCTCGCAGTGCTCAAGAAGCTGCGGGGCACGACGGACGTGAGCAGCGACCTGCAGGAGATGAAGGAGGAGAGCCGGCAGATGATGAGGGAGAAGAAGGTGACCATCATGGAGCTGTTCCGCTCGCCCATGTACCGCCAGCCCATCCTCATCGCCATCGTCCTGCAGCTCTCCCAGCAGCTCTCGGGGATCAACGCCGTGAGTCCGGGTGGGGTCTGGACGGTCGGGGTCAGCTTGGTTCCCCCAGAGCTCCGAGACCTGACTCGTGGCACCTCCCTGCCCTTTGTAGGTCTTCTACTACTCCACCAGCATCTTTGAGAAGTCAGGGGTGGAGCAGCCTGTCTACGCCACCATCGGCTCCGGCGTGGTGAACACGGCCTTCACGGTGGTCTCGGTGAGTCCTGGCCCCCAAGGCCTCCCTGGGGAAGGTGGGAGCAGGGGCCTCTCCCCCGGGCCGGGGAGGTGCTGACGGACGCGGGTGTCCCTCCACAGCTGTTCGTGGTGGAGCGAGCCGGGCGCAGGACCCTGCACCTCATCGGGCTGGCGGGGATGGCCGGGTGTGCCATACTGATGACCATCGCCCTGACCCTGCTGGTGAGTGCTGGGGAGCTGGGAGGAGGAAGAGGAGGAGGAGGAGGGGTTGGTTGGAGAGGAGGAAGGATTTGCCCTCTTTGAGGTGATGGCTGAGCACTCGGTCCCTGCTGCCGCATCTCTCCTGAGCTCCCAGAATTCCCATTTCTGGCTCGTGGCTCCTCTGCCAGCACCAGCTGGGGTGTCCAGGTGCTGCATCTCCTTCACGGCACCGCCCTTGTCCTTTTCCCTCGGCCTAGGACCAAATGCCCTGGATGTCCTACCTCAGCATTGTGGCCATCTTCGGGTTCGTGGCCTTCTTTGAGATCGGCCCAGGCCCCATCCCGTGGTTCATCGTGGCGGAGCTGTTCAGCCAAGGCCCCCGTCCCGCGGCCTTCGCCGTGGCCGGGCTCTCCAACTGGACCTCCAACTTCATCGTGGGAATGGGCTTCCAGTACATCGCGGTAATCACGGCTGGGATGCTGGGGAGGGGGGTGTGACGGGGACACGGGAATCTGGGGGGACCCAGGAATCCAGGGGAGTCTCATCCCACCCCTCAGACTGGGTTGGTTCAGGGTAGATCCAGATCCCAGTTCTGGATCGGGAATGGAGACAGTGTCCAGCCAGATCCTGGTGCTGGGTCCCTGTGCCAGACTCCAGTGCAGGATCCCATCACTAGATCCTGGTGCCAAATCCAAGTGCCGGGTCTAGTTATGGATCCTGGTGCTGGGTCTTATTGCCAGATTTCGGTGTGGGATCCTGGTGTCAGATCCCAGTGCCGAGTCCTGGTGTCAGATCCCGGTGCCACATCCTTGAGCCCTAAAACCTGGGCTGAGGTGGTTTGGTTGGGTGCAGATCCCTTGGGGAGAGGGACCTGGGGAAGGAGCAGGGATTGGACTCAATGTTCCTTACGGAACTTGAGATGTTCCATGAAAGGAGAACCTGGGTCTGGGATGGCCGTGGCAGGTGTGGGCAGAGTGGTACCAGCCAGTCCTTCAGCCGTGGCCCATCACTCTGAGTCCAGAGATGGGAATGGAGCTGGGAAGGGGCTGGAGCACCAGCAGCGGCTGGGGGGCTCAGCCTGGAGAAAAGGAGGCTCAGGGGGGACCTTCTGGCTCTCCACAACTCCCTGACAGGAGGAGGCAGCCAGGGGGAGTCGGGCTCTGCTTCCAGGGAACAGGACAAGAAGAAACAGCCTCAGGTTGTGCCAGGGGAGGTTTAGATTGGATATTGAGAAGAATCCTTCATGGGAAGGGTGGTCAGGCACTGGCACAGGCTGCCCAGGGAGGTGGTGGGGTCACCATCCGGGAGGTGTTCAAGGAACGTGTGGATGTGGCACCTGGGGACATGGGTTAGGGATGGACCTGGCAGTGCTGGGGGAACGCCTGGACTCGATGCTCTCGGAGAGCTTTTCCAACCTCAACAACTCCACGATTCCGTGACCTCCATCCATGCGCTCACCCTCCCCTTTTCTCCTCCATTCCCAGCAACTCTGCGGCTCCTACGTCTTCATCATCTTCACGGTGCTGCTCGTGCTCTTCTTCATCTTCACCTACTTCAAGGTGCCGGAGACCAAGGGCCGGACCTTCGACGAGATCGCCTCGGGCTTCCGGCAGGGCGGGGGCGGCCAGAGCGACAAGACCCCGGACGAGTTCCACAGCCTGGGCGCCGACTCGCAGGTGTAACCGGGACCCCCGGCGCCACCGCCCCCCGCGCGGGGGGACTTTTTAAAACACTTTGTACAGACCCCAGGCAGGAGGGAGCGGGGAGGGGGGGTCCGGCTCTGACGCCCCTTCTCCAGCCTCCCCCAGTGGTTTATTGGGGACAGACTGACCTATTTTATTATTTTGTTGGTTTTTTTGTTTTGTTTTTCTGCTAGGAACGATTTTTATTTTATTTTATTTTTTAGCTGGTCTCGCGTCCAGGATTTCAAAGCCAATAGGTGTTTTAAAGCCCAAGCCACGCAGCCCCCACCAGCAGGAGGGCAATGCCCTGTTTTTTATTAACGACGCGATAGTTATTTAACGGGAAATCACGTAGAGGAAGTTTTTAAAAAGCTGGAAACTTATTTTTTAACGTTCTAATCATAGAGGAAAAGAAAAAAAAAATCACGTAAATTGACTAAATCTATGCCAACCATTATTTTTTTTTGTGTTTTTTTTTTTTTTGTTTGTTTTGTTTTAAAAAAAGCACCAAGTTATTTTTTAAAGTCTCCTCGATTTCAAGTCCCACGGTGCGTTCGTGGACGGGGACCTCCCGCCCCGGGCAGCGCGGAGGACGGAGCCGTCCGGATGGATTGGTTGGAAAGGTCAATCCCCCGTCGCAGGCTCCTCTCCTTTCGCCTGAATTCCAGCTGGGAGGGGAAAACGGGAGAGGGGGGGATGCGTTCTTGGTGAATTTTGGGATTAATCTCGGCAATATTTGCCCGACAGTGAAGCGCCAGCGGCAGCCGCACACGACAACATCCCCCTCCATCACCACCCCCATCCCAGGACTCACCAAAATCCAGCACCGCATGGATACAGCCGTTTCCTGCTCTGTGTATAGACTGGAAGATATTTATATTATATATATTTTTGTTCAATGGTTGTTAATAGTAGACGTTTAAGTTATAGCGTTTCTGATTTGACAAGCCAAGTACTGTAAATATTCTCGGAGTATATTCACACTGTATAATGTATACAAAAGGTACAGAAAAAGGTTATAGTTTCTATAGCAACTAAGCAAAAAAAAAAAAAGCTTGTACATGGTTAGGATGACTTTTGTATAGTTCTGCACTGTAGTTGTACCTATTGCACTGAATTTCAGGCTCTAGTATATTAAACAAAAAAAAATACACATGAGAAATACTGTCCTTTTCAACAAAACTGAAAACACATTTGAAAAAAAAAAAGCATTTCCCTGAGTGCAGCTGGTGTGGGAGCTCCTGGCACATTCCCAAAGCCACAGGGAGGGTTGTTTTTTTGGTTCTTTTTGTTTTTTTTTTTTTTTTTTTTTAAAAATTTCTTTTTTTTTTTTTTTT
>VZRJ01008807.1:8072-25478 GCA_013397565.1 Ptilonorhynchus violaceus | reverse complement strand
TTTGTGGGGGTTTTTTTTTGTTTTTTTTTTTTTTAAACAAATCCCTGCAGTGAAGTGCCAAGGGGAAGGTGTGTGGTGTGAACAATAAAGCAGAATGTGAGCAGCCACCCAGCCCTCGTGTCCTGTGCCTTTATTTCTCCGAGCTGGACTTTCCCTGCCCCGCCAGGGCTGGGTGTGGGCTGGGGGGGGTCTGGCAGTGCGTGTCCCTGCAAAGCTTTTCCACCACGGGACCGACTCACCTGGTTGCAAAATACCTGCTCTGGGTGTACGAGCGGGATTTAATTGCCTGGAGCAGCCTGGGCTGGGATCACGGGGGGACCTGGCTGGAGCCTTCCTGCTCTGTGATCCCATTCCTGCTCCCCTGGGCTGGGATCGTGGGGGGACCTGGCTGGAGCGGTTCCTGCTCTGTGATCCCATTCCTGCTCCCCTGGGCTGGGATCACGGGGGGACCTGGCTGGAGCCTTCCTGCTCTGTGATCCCATTCCTGCTCCCCTGGGCTGGGATCACGGGACTGGAGCCTTCCTGCTCTGTGGATCCCAAACCTGCTCCTGGCCCGGGACAGAGCCTTGGCCATGCCATGAACAGCCGAGCAAGGGGAGGAGGGAGGGATGGAGGGAGGAGGTTGCTGCTGCTCCGTCGATTTGGGTTTTTTCCCCTTGAGCTGAGAAGGTGCCAAGAGCTACAAGCCCGAACACTTTCAGGCAAAGAAATGCTGATCTTGGTCACTTCAGGCTTTTTTCTATTTATTGAAGCAGCTCTTTGCCCTGCAGGGCACACGCTGGGCACGGCTGTTGTAGGAAATCGCTCTTGTAATGTCTTTTACAGCTCCCCAGAATGTTCTTTCTGTGCCCGGGGCTCCTCTCCTCACTCTGCTGTTTCATTCCCGGCTCCGGGAGATGCTCAGCCCTGCACAACCTTCATTTCCAGGCCGGGTTTGTTTTGTTGAACACCCGGAGCAGCCACACGGCCCCGCAGGCTCAGCCTGGGAGCACTCGAGGGATTACGGCCACGACCGAGCTCCAAATCCCTGGTGACCCAAATCCTCCGTGCCCTGGGGCACTGTGCCAGCAGGGACAGCCCCCCAGCATCCCCCACCCCACAGAGATGATCGTTCCAGCCCCTTCCAGCAGCCTCCACTCCACAAAAGCGGTTGTTCCAGCCCTTTCCAGCATCCCACACTCCATGGAGTTGGTAATTCCAGCCGCTTCCAGCATCCCACACCCCACAGAGGTGGTTATTCCACCCCAGGTGAGATGGGGAGACCCACCAGCCTCTCCCACAGGAGCGTTGGGAGGTCTCCCAGCCCTTCCCCGGGCCCGTGCCGTGCACCCCGAGCAGCCTTATCCCAGCCCCCGGAATGGAACGTGGCCGAGCCCGCGTTTTCCCTTCCCCAGCAGCAGCAATCCCTGCTAATTGCTCAGGCCCCAGCTTGACGAGGTGTTCACAAAGCGCACTTGACTCCAGCCCAGCCCGGTGAGGCAATTAAACCCCCTCATAAATCCTCCTGAAGTAAATGAGCCTTAATCGGAGCTCAGGGCTCAGCCTGGCACAGGCCGAGATTCCCTTCTCCCCTTTCCCAGCCTTCTGGGATCACGAACTCCGGCGGCTGCACCGCGTTCCCCGCGTGGACCGTGGCCTCTGGAGCCTTCCCACAGCTCTGCTGGCCCTGCTCCAGAGTCCCTGTCCCTCCCCAGCAGGGTCACCTCCGTCCCAAGGGGTCTCGCTGTTCCCAGGGGCAGGAGCCGGCTGGGAATGGGCCCGGGGGCGGCACTTCCTCCCGAGGTTGGTGGCAGAGCCAGGGGGATGTCAGCTCTGCCACGGGGAAACCACGTCTCCTTTGGGTTGGAATCTCCTTTCATCCTTTTCATCCTTTCCCTCAACACTGGCCAGAGTCCCTCGTGCCTCCCGTGGTCCCTCCCAGATGGAAGCTCTTCCCCAAGTGGAACAAAGGAGTCCCTCAGTGCCCAGAGCCATGAGGAGCTCTGCAGAAAATTTAGTGGAAGGTGTCCCTGGCCATGGCAGGGGGTGAAACAGGACGAGCTTTAAGGTCTCCCCCCATCCCAAACCACTCTGGAATTCTCTGGAAATCAATTTGGAGGCGGAGAGGCTCTGCAGGGAACTGCAACACCTCCTCAAGCCCAACCACGTCCCCAGGAGCAGGTGTCCACCACAGCAGCCCTTCCCTGTGTCCCTCTCCTATCCCTCCACGGGATCTCCCTCGTCAAACTGGAAAGCAAAGCCAAGAAACCAGTAAGGAACACACCTGAGCTGGTCTTGGCTCCCGGACAGCACCACGAGGCTGTGAGAGGCTGTTTGCTTATCCCCAGCCTGGTCGATAGTGATTTATTCACCCAGTTCGTGGTGCTTTTGTTTCTCACCTTGCTGCTGCTGCTCCCCGAGAGGTTACAGAGGTGGAGCAGCACACAAAGATTAACTCAGACCAAAATGTTTATTTCCCAAACAGTTTGGGACAGCCAGGACGCAGCTGGAAAGGGGCAGCAGCAGGAAGGACCAAGGGCTCGTGACGCTCGTGGTGTTCAGGAACCTGGATAAGAGAACCTGGCCAAAGCCCTGGCTCTGGCAGAGCCAGTTTTCATGTGGTGTGGGAAAACTGGGCATTAATCAACTCCAGCAGGTGACCAATGGTTTCTAGAGAGTCTTGCTGGGGCAGCTGCTTGGCCAGGTCGTAGGCTTTCATCCCTGCCTCCCGGGCCTGGAATGGGACACAGAAAACAACCAGGAATCGTCAGGAATTTGGCTTTTCTCACGGGGTAGTTAAACACCTGCTGAGGCTCAGTGCAGGAGCAGCCTGGAGCAGATCCAGGCTCCCTTTCCGAGGTGACCTGGACAAGCTGCTTTACAGGAGAACCTAAAGCTGCCAGCAGATCCCATATTTAGGATCCAGTGGTGCAGACAGGAGATTACTGACCCCAGCCCCCCAGGCTGGACATCACCTCCCGTCTAATACAGCTCCTCTGAGCATTCCCAAAGCTATTTCAGGGAAGAAAACAGCTGTACTGACTCTGAACTAAATCCTTCATTTCCCTTGGTAAGGAACTAAATCATTTCCCTTGGTAGTTCTTCCAGGGATTAGACACTCTCACAATTATAAAGCTTTGTCTTTTTTCTGATTTGAATTTGTTTGTGTCTTCCAAGCATTCCCATGGTTGTGGCTTTCTCTGAGACAATGAAGGCACCATTAATATTTCAACACAGTATTTTTCACCATCTGTATTTTCACTCCCCAAAACCCAGGCTGGAGGAACTCAGGGTTTTGAGCTCTGATCCCAAACAGAGGGGCCTGATTTCCAGATGGTTTCTGCTCAGCACTTCCTCAAAATCAATTCTTGGCAAGGCACAGAAGTACCAGTCGCCTGTTAAATTTTTAGCCAGAAAAATACAGGAATGCAGATTCCAAATGGAATTACAGACTGCAGTAGACTGAACCCTGAACTCAGGGGAGTCTGGCCTAAGGACAGGTGTGTGAGGGTCAGGTCTTGCTCATTGTGTAACTGCTGAGCTCAGGTCTAAAGGCAGCTGCACTGCCAGCATAGCCCAGATAAAGAGTGAACCCAGAAAATGTGGATAAGTGCAGGATCCACCGGCCTGGCACGCACCAAAACACACCCAGCAGGATTATCGGCCTTGACAAGGTACAGGGCACAGAATCACAGAATAGTTTGGGTTGGAAGGGACCTTAAACCTCATCTGATGTCCCATGGGCAGGGACACCTTCCACTATTCCAGGTTGTTCCAAGCCCCATCCAACCTGGCCTTGGACACTGCCCGGCATGCGGCAGCCACAGCTTCTCTGGGCAACCTGTGCCAGGGCCTCTGCACCCTCCCAGGGAAGGATTTCCTCCCAGTATCCCACCTAAGCCCTTGGTTTGAGAGCTACAAGGCAGCTTTGTCCTCGCTCACCAGCGCCGTGGGCTCGGTGGAGGCGCCAGGGGAACAGGAGTTCCAGGAGACAGGACAAACCCAGGGCACTCGGCCAATCCTCCTGAACCCTTTCAGACACAACCTACCTTGGCTAAATCCAGGCCCAGGTAGTGGATCATGGCCAGGGCGTGCAGCACTCGGGCTCTTTCCCTGGGATGCCGCAGTGGTCCCTGTTCCCGGAGCCTCAGCAGCGCCTGCAGCACCCGCGTTCCTTCCTTGCGCTGGATTTCGGCTGCACGGAGAGAGAGAGGATCCTCAGGGATGGATTATATATATCCAAACTGCCCAGCTGGCTCTTCTAGACAGCAAAGCATTTCTGCTACAAACATCAACAGGGTCTGAGAGTGGGAAGGCCCTGGCACAGGTTGCCCACAGAAGCTGTGGCTGCCGCATGCCGGGCAGTGTCCAAGGCCAGGTTGAACGGGGCTTGGAACAGCCTGAAATAGTGGAAGGTGTCCCTGCCCATGGGACATCAGATGAGGTTTAAGGTCCCTTCCAACTCAAACTATTCTGTGATTCTGTGACCTGCACCTTGTCAAGGCCGATAATCCTGCTGGGTGTGTTTTGGTGCGTGCCAGGCCGGTGGATCCTGCACTTATCCACATTTTCTGGGTTCACTCTTTATCTGGGCTATGCTGGCAGTGCAGCTGCCTTTAGACCTGAGCTCAGCAGTTACACAGTGAGCAAGACCAAGTTGGGGTGAACTTCCCACCCAAACCATTCTGGGATTCTGTGATCCCAACTCCATGCAAATTCCATGAACAGAACTCCTTTCATCCAGTCAGTGTTTGTGTTGATCAGCCTTTAGTGAGGATGTGGAGCCACAACAGCTGCAGGAAAAGAACTTTCCTACTCCTGTCACACCAAAGATGGTCTCCTGTAGCCCTGCCTTGGTGTGGTTCCTACCCTGTGAACTCCTGATGGAGACAATGCCAGGAAATGGGATTTGCAGAAATGTTTCTCTTAGAATCTCTCAGATTGCTTTGGGTTGGAAGGGACCTCAAAGCCCATCTCGTTCCACCCCCTGCCATGGGCAGGGACACCTTCCACTATCCCAGGTTGCTCCAAGCCCCGTCCAACCTGGCCTTAACACTTCCAGGGAGAGAAATCCTTACTCCCTTCCCTGACAATGTCCTTACCAGCACAGATGGTGGGAAGGCACCAGAACCAGAGCCTGGTCTGGTTCAGTGGAGCCCAAGGCAGCACCAGGCACACTGACGCTTTCTGCACCTTTCTGTGCCAGAGAGAGACTCCCCAGCCTCTCTCCCAAGAGTATTCTCCTGATTAATACATCCCATTATGCACACAGCCTATTCCATCATGTCCTACTGCTCCAGGAGGGAGCCGTACCCCTGCCTAAGCAAGCTGAAATGTCACATCCATTATTAAAGGGACACGAAGGAGCTGCAGAGAAATGAGAAGGTTGAAGTCTCAAGTTGCACCAGGGGAGGTTTGCTCTGCATATTAGGAAGACATTTTTTTCCTGGAAAGGTATGTAAGGCATTGGAACAGGCTGCCCAGGGAGATGGTGGAGTCACCATGCCTGGGAGTGTTCAGAAAACGTGTGGATTTGGCATTTGGGAGTGTGGGTTAGTGGTGACAGGGCAGTGCTGGGGGAATGGTTGGACTTGACAATCTCAAAGGTCCTTTCTAACCCGAATGATTCCATGATTCCATGATTCTGTGAAGGGGAATCAAGTCTTGCTTTGCTCCAGTCACTGCCAAGGGAGCTGTGGAATGGAGAATGCAAACAGAAAGGGCAAAGCTGGGTTTCCACGGAACACCCTCATTCCTGAGGTGGCCTTTGGCACAATCTGAACACTCGGCATTCCCATTAAATTCAGCCTCTGGAAACGCCACGCCAACCCCACCACTGCCAACGTGATCCATAGGGTGCAGGGACTCTTTAACCCCCACTTCCCAAAGGTTTTGGAGCAGTGGCAGCTCTTACTCATCCCATCCGCGGCGCCTTCCTCGTCCTCGGAGAAGGGCGACGCCTCCACGCGGGCCCGGAGCGCGCGCTGGTGCCCGTGCAGGGAGCTCAGCAGCCAGGCGTGCCACAGGCTGCTCACCTGGCAGGGAGCACGGGAATTATTTCACTCCTGTGGATCCCTGGTATTCGGCTGTTCTCCAAACAATGTCCCTGCATGGCCCGGCCCGGCCCCTCCGCGTGCCTGCGGGTCACTGAGCCAGGCTGGACGTTCCCGCACGGATCGCGCCACTCCTCTCCCACAAGGCCCCGGCTGGAAGCCCTCCCTTCTCCAGCTGATCAGGGGTTTTCACCAAACTTCAACAGATCTAACCAAAAGCTTGTCGAGTTGGAGCATGGGATGGGAATGGTGGTGGATTTTGCAGCTCTCAAAGCTTCATTCCCACAAAAATTGATCTAAACAAATGAAAGCTCATTTTTCTTCAGTTATTAACTCAATTAAGTAATTATTGCTTTCCTTGCTGGATCAATCCATTCTGAAAATCCTCTATCAGTGTGACTTTTCATTGATTTCCAGTGTAAATTTTAGGTGGATTGCTTGTATCCCACTCTTCCCTGGCTCTGGGAGCTCCTCGGAGACCCTCTGTGCTGGTGGGACTCCTTAACCTCTGGCACAGGGAATTTGGTAGCAAAGCTGCTTTTTAACAAGGTTTGGCTGCCCAAACTGAAGACAATTTGATTAAGAATTTGGACTTAAGTATAGGATTAATGTCTCCTGCTTTTAACTCAGGGAATTATTTAAGTATGAAAAGCATTTCTGGGATTGATCCTAAAAGGCGACACTGATACTTCATATGGTCACCATCCCATTGATGGGAAATGGGAAAAACATCGGAAAGGGCACAAAAAAAAAGCTGAGAAACACATAAAAGATGATTTTTGGTTCTACCAACCTCAGTAAAGAGCGAGTTTGCTACATCCGTCTTATTCAGGTGGTAGAAAATGTTGGCCATGTAGAAATATCCTCCAGAGACCTCAATAGAGTTTAGCCCAAACTCAGAAGCAGCCAGGTAAACCTGAAATCAGCATTAAATAAAAATTAAACCCAGGAGGTTCATGTTCATCTCAAACATGGGAAGTTTTTCATTGTGGGTTAATAATAATGCAAATGTTCAGGGGTTTTATGTGTAAGTTATACCCGGTTCTGATAGGAAAATGAGGTACTAAAGAGCTGCTTTTTGGGGGAATGAGGTAGTAAAAACTCTAATTGGGTGTTATCCATAGGAATGAGGTACTAAACAGCTGTATTTTGGGAGTTATTCACAGGAATGAGGTACTAAAGAATTGTGTTTTGGGGGTTATGTAAAGGAATGAGGCCCAAAAAGCTGTATTTTGGGGTTTATCCATAGGATCTACAGGAATGTACTCAGTTCACACAGTTTATCCACAGGAACGTACAAAAAGCTGCATTTTGGGGTTGATCCATGGGAATACAACATCCCAAATCCCCGCCCGGCTGGGGCAGAGGCACCCGCTCAGTGAATTCCCTGAAGCCCAGGGCAGGTTTCCCACCTTTCCCCCCTCTTCCTGTGCCACCTCTCCCAAAGCCCATCCTGCTGCATTCCCGGCCCCGTGTCCGTGCCCGCTCTCCCCCCGGAGCGCCGGTGGAGCAGTGGGAAGGCAGCGGAGCATTCCAGCTATTCTGAGCTGGCGTGTGACTCTCAGCAGATCCCAGACACGCAGCCAAGGTTCAGGCAGGTCCTGGGCTACCCCAAAGTGGAGCAGCCACTTGCTGGGAGCAAAAAACTCCTTACCTGGTGCCCTTTCAGGCACCGCTTTTAGGGAATCTAAAAAAAAAGAAAAAGGGATTTTGGGACTCTCCCAAGCCTTTGGGAGATTCCTTTAGGGGAATCTCAAATTCCCAAAGGGTTTCTAGACTAAGCAGAGAGGGTTGTGTGTGTTACAATGGAAAGGGT
The DNA here is from genome assembly GCA_013397565.1 of Ptilonorhynchus violaceus. Lineage (NCBI taxonomy): Eukaryota > Metazoa > Chordata > Aves > Passeriformes > Ptilonorhynchidae > Ptilonorhynchus > Ptilonorhynchus violaceus. The sequence goes on along the minus strand of VZRJ01008807.1, from coordinate 17,630 downwards.
CTAATTCTTCTCCCTCTGTGTCATCATTTACACCCACACAAAGCCACTATCAAATTCCACAGGACTGGGGATACATCACTCGGCACTGGATAAATTTAGGCTATGTGAGACAGAAATAGGAGGTGGAGAAGTTCATCTGGCTTTGGAGGATCAAATGACAGGCAAAGCATCCTCAGGAACACAGCTGGCAATGACCACTTCCAATTAACACACTGTTCTCCTGGCTAAAAAAGTGGAATTAGGGAAGATGTGACTGAACCAGATATTGAAATAGATAATAAAGCATTAATGAAATGATGGGTGACAGATCCAGGAAAGTATCGAGGGAAATAACATCAAAAATGTAAATTATCTGTGGAATAAAACACAGCTCCGTCAGTTTGGGGCAGGAATGTCTGGGCATCTCAGCACCGTAATGAAGCTGATGGAGAAATTTATAGGAAGAGCAGTAAAGACAAGGAATGTGAGGAGCATATGAGGAGTGGCTGAGGGAGCTGGGGGGGCTCAGCCTGGAGAAAAGGAGGCTCAGGGGGGGCCTTCTGGCTCTCCACAACTCCCTGATAGGAGGGGAACCCGGGGGGGTCAGGCTCTGCTTGCAGGTAACAGGGACAAGACAAGAGGAAAGGGCCTCAAGCTGTACCAGGGGAGGTTTAGGTTGGATATTGGGAAAATTTCTTCATGGAAAGGGTGGTCAGGCACTGGCACAGGCCACTCAGGGCAGTGCTGGAGTCACCATCCTCAGAAATGTTTAAAAATGTGTGGATGTGGCACTTGGGGACATGGCTTAGAGGTGGATCTGGCAGTGCTGGGGGGAATGGCTGGACTTGAAGACCTTAAAGGGCTTTTCCAATCTTAGTGATTCCACGATTCTCTGTCCCTTCACGGAAACAGGGATAACAGGCAAAACACAGCTTTTCTCACACGTGGATGCACAGGTGTCTCAGATCTATCCAGTTCAGGTGTTTGTGATGTGAACCCTCTCAGGATCCCAAATCTGCCTGCTGGCGTTTCCATATCGATCTGGGAGGAGAGAAGGAATTAAAATGGAAATGTTCCTTGTTCCTGTATTCCAAGGGACTTACATCATTGGCCAGGTGAAGCAAAGCCTGGTCCAGGTTTCTTTCAGCAACAGAGAAAAGGGCCAGCCCACGGTGTAACTTGGACTGAAGGGCAGCACTGCAGTCTGGGGTTTGCAGGACGATCCACTGAGCTTGGGAGAGAAACTTGGCTGCCTGTCGGAGTTGGCCACTGCCTGCAATGACACACAGGAATAATCAGGGAAATAAGGAGGATAAAGGGCATTTTTTAATCTGGAACATCTGGTAATACTGCTGGCAGTCCCTTTGGGGCAGCTTGATATGGAGATGCACTTTGGGTATTCACCACTTCTTTCCCAAGTGCTCCTGAGTTGTCCAGGTGTCCAAAGTCTCACAGACAGGCTGACTGCTGACAGCTACAAAAGAAGCCAGATATCACAGAATCCCAGACTGGTTTGGGTTGGAAGGGACCTTGAAGTTCACCTAATTCCACCCCATGTCATGGGCAGGGACTCCTTCCACTATCTCAGGTTGTTCCAAGCCCCATCCAACCTGGCCTTGGACACTTCCAGGGATGGGGCAGCCACAGCTTTTCCGGGCAACCTGTACCAGGGCCTAAAGAATTTCTTCCCAATATCCCATCTAACCCTGCCCTCTGGCAGTGGGAAGCCATTCCCCTTGTCCTGTCACTACATTCCTTGTCCCAAGTCCCTCTCCAGCTCTCCTGGAGCCCCTTTAGGCACTGTAAGGGGCTCTAAGGTCTCCCCAGAACCTTCTCCTCTCCAGGCTGAACATTCCCAGCTCTCCCAGCCTGGCTCCATGGCAGAGGGAATACTGCACTCCACGTCTCTGGGACACGTGTCCCAGACAGGTTCACTCCAGGCAGGCCCTGATGACTCGCACCTTATCACACCACAATTACTCACAGGATTTTTTTTCCCTGCTCTCACCCTGAGCCAGCCCCGCGGTGCCAGCAGGGCATTGTGTGTGCTCCTGGAATGGCAGTGATTTACAGGGATCTCTCTTGCAGGGAGAGCAGCTCCCATGCCCTCATTTGCCATGTTTTCCAAAGCACACAATGAGAAAAAGCTCTGCTGAGGCAGAGCAGGATTTGTGAATGAACCAGGGAGTTCCTCGGGTGCAACAGCCTCTGAAATGTTTGCTGGTTCTCTTAGTTAAGAGCACAACCACTCACCCTCAGGAATTTAATGCTTTGGAGAGTCATTTTGAGGCCACAGAGGTAAAGAACAGACTTTCAAACAGCTTCTCTTGTGGGAATTGGTGGAGAGGGAGAAAACATTTCATTTGCTTTCATTGATCTCAGCGCTGGGAGATCCTTTTGCCCAGAGCCCCAGCCCGGGGCTGTGAGGGGGGTGTGCGTGCGGGACGGCTCCAATCTCTGCGGTGCCCTTGAGGCAGAGCAGGCCCCAGAGCTGGTCCTTCCCCGATAAATGGCGAAAGGAAACCCGACACCTGACCCGGGAGGCCTTGCCCTTGCCAGCATTCCCATGCAGACAATGCTCACCCGTGGAGGCCTCAGCCAGGAGCAGATAAACGGGCACGAGCTGCAGGGAGCTGGGGCCGAAGGCGCGGGAGCTGAAGCGCAGCGCCTGCAGCGCCGCAGGAATTGCTTCCAGGAGCTTCCCTGCCCACATAAACTCCTGGGCTGTGCTCAGTGTCACAGCGATCAGGGACTCCTGCAGGGAAACAGTGAGAAAAGACAAGGAGAAATGAAATCACAGTGGTTTGGGTTGGAGGGACCTGAAAGCCCATCTCACCCCATCCCCTGCCATGGACACCTTCTGCTGGATCAGGTACATACAAATGAACAGGCTCTTGTTAAAATCGAGTTTTCAAACCATAAACCATCAACTGTAATGTACTTTGTGGCTGGAATTAATAGATAGACATTAAAGCTGTCATATTAGAGGACATTAGAGCATATTAGAGCCTGGCTCCATTCCTGCTCCGAGCAGGAACAGCGCTGGACATCCTCGCAGGTCATGTGGTGTCTTCCAGGATGAGGAATCCTTCATGCCTCCCGACGAGGGCTCATGAGGCTGCAGCAATAAAAGCTGTGAAGCACAGAAAATGATCATCACAAGACCAGAAAGGAGATTAGAGCCAGGGGCTCCGGCGGGGCTGCGCTGACGGTACCGCCGTGACTCAGAGCCAGGCGCTGCCAGCAGGGCACAGCTCCAGCTGCTGGAGGCACGGCCAGGGAGCGAGGAGAGCGCTCCTCACAGGAGCTGCAGCTTCGTCCCACCCTCTCCCGGCCAATCCTGAGCTGGGATTTGGAGTGCAGAGTCTGGCAAACCGGGCAAAAGGAGAATGCCCCGTGTTACACTCAGCAAATCCATCCCCAGCCGGGTTTGGTGGTGCAGCAGCTTCTGCAGTGGTTGGGTTTGTCAGAATCCATAAATTATCCTGTATGTATCCATGTATAGCTGCTCCCTGGCTTTTGCTGTTCCTACCAGTCCACACCATTTGGCCTTTCCACCCTTTGCAGCAGCTGATGTAACCCCCCAGCTCCACAAACAGATCTCCATCCCAAAGCTTGCTCCCTGCCAGGAGCTGTGGATGCTGTGCCCTTACAGGGGTGCCAAGGCAAAAGCACCAGGATCCTTGTAGAATCCCAGAATTCCAGACTGGTTTGGGTTGGGACGGGTCTTCAAGCTTATCTTTTCCACTCCCTGCCATGGGCAGGGACACCTTCCACTAGACCAGGTTGCTCAGAGCCCCATCCATCCAGCTCCTAACCCTTCTCCATCAGGTTTTCCCAGCAGAGATGCAGCAGGAAAGCTGCCTGGGAAGCAGTGGTGCTGCTGGAGAGCCTGGCAGTGCTGCCCTCATCAGTCTCTCCCCTCAGTGGATGCTGCAGAAAACACCAGTTCACCCTTTTATCACCCTCTGCCTGCAGCTGGGGCTGAGCTGGGCACAGACACCAATCCCAGAGCTCCTGGAGGCCAGGCTTTGGCACTTTGCTGAGCCTCGAGTGCTTGGAGCGAGGCACAGTTTGTGCCACAGGGGAAGGAGCAGCTCCGGGACAGGGAAGCTCCAGGACAGCCTGTGAGTGTTTCCTGGAGATCCTGGCTGAGGAAAAGAGACACCTTTTTGGATAAAGGAGATCTTCCAAGAACACAGCCCGGAGCAACAGCCCCTGCTCTAGTGAGGAGAGCCAAGAGCTGGAAAACACAGCACCCATTCCTGAGCTACCAGAATATGGAGAGGGGAAAGGCAGGTTCTCTCTCCAGAGAAGCTGTGGCTGCCTCATCCCTGAAGTGTCCAAAGCCAGGCTGGGTGGGGTTTGGAGCAACCTGGGATAGTGGAAGGTATCCCTGCCCATGGCAGGGTGTGGAACAAAATGGACTTCAAAGTCTCTTCCAACCCAAACCTTTCTGGGATTCTGGGATTCTTTGAAACACAAACTGTGTCCAGGGAGCAGGTGGTGCCCAGGAGAAAACCAGCACATGTTCAGGGCAGCAGCAGGAAAAGCTGGAATTTCTCAGGTTGCTTTTTCTGTCTGTGCCCCTGGTGCGTGGGCATGGCCCAGATTGGCATCTGGGAGGTGCTGGAGATCGGGATCATTCTTTTTTTACTCCTTGTCGATGGGATCAGTGCTGCTTCCCATGACCTGAAACATCTGCACCAGGACAAGCTGGGGGTTGCAGTCTGGCACAGCTCCAGGAGGAGAAGGGCGGGCAGGAGGCAAGAGGAGCCCTGGAGCTTCGAATATTTCTGACCACAGTTCCAAGCCTCGGGGGACGGTTCCCTTTGGCCCCGAAGAGCCCTGGGGGGATGGTTCCCCTTAGCTCCGAGGAGCCCTGGGGGGATGGTTCCCTTTGGCCCCAAAGAGCCCTGGGGGGATGGTTCCCTTTGGCCCAGCCCTGGTTTCCCCCTTGCCCCCGGCCCTGCTCACTTTGGGCTCTTTTCAAGTGTGTTGCAATTTGAGGTTTCTCTGAAGATCCCCCACGCAGTTTTTGGGGTTCGAGGGGTATGAGAACCCCAGCTGTGCTCCAGGTGGGAGCAGGGGGCTGGGAACACACTCAGGGTTCGGTGCCACATCCATTGTTCACTCTCAGGCACCAACACCGACGGGTGCCTGAAGAAATGAGGATTTCAGGAGGAGGGAAGGCTCCAGCTCGAGCTCGAGCTGAACCTGCCGCCGGAGCAGTGCCGGGGCTGGCTGGGCTCGGATCTTTTCCCATGCCCAGGGGCTGTGGGGAGCTGACATCACTCAGGCAGGTGAGGCTCTTCTCCAAACAGAAACTTGGAGTTCTGTCAGTTTGGAGGTGCTGTCTGCAGGCAGCCCCCCGGCTACGTTGACAGAAGCAGATTTCTATCAACAAAGCTTTGGAGCACAGATGAGGAATGAAACTCATAAAACCTCCTGGCTCCCAGCTCCCTGCTCCTTGAGCCACGGGGCATTTGGATGTGCCCAAGCTTCCCTGTGTCCTGACTGAGGCTGGAGCTTTGTGTTTTCTAAACAAACACAGGGCAGGAGTGGGTGAAGTGCAGCAGAAATGTTCAAAAAGCAGCAAACCCACGGGCAGGCTTTGGGCAGGTTTTTTCTCTGGTTACCATGAGACTGCAAAGCTTTTCCCTCAGCTCCAAAGGCCTTTTTGCACAGAATTCCAGACTGGTTTGGGTTGAAAGAACCTTAAGGCTCATTTCATTCCACCCCCTGCCATGGGCAGGGACTCCTTTCACTATCCCAGGTTGCTCCAAGGGCCATCCAATCTGGCCTTGGACACTTCTAGGGATGGGGAAGCCACAGCTTTTCTGGGCACCCTGTGCCAGGGCCTCACCACACTCACAGGGAAGAACCTCTTAAAGCATTTGGATCTGGAACAGGAATGTGATGAAGCTGTTGAGATGGGGCATTAAATAATCTCCCACTCTCCCAACACCTCTGAGCCAGCCCAGGCCCCATCTGGCTGCTCCAAACCCTGCTGGACACAAAGGAACCTTCACATGCAGCTCCCTCCTGCTGGGAAACCAGCAGGTATCCGAGGAATGTCCACTGTCTCCCTCCTTTCTTTGAAGAGAAGGCAGGCAAAGTGTCCCAGCACAGACAGTTCTCAGAATCTATTTTATTTAAATAGGCTGGAGACAAAGGTCAAAGAACAGATGTTGCTAAGGATTGTTAAGGAGCCTGTGAAAATCTCCACTTCGAGAAAAACCCGGAGTCTGCTCTCCCTGCCTTGCCCACGGAGCCGTTCCCAGCCCAGGCTCCAGCTCCAGGCTGCTGTTTGCCAACCCAGAGTGAACCCCAATCAAGAGTGACTTTCTCTCCTCCAGTCCCATCTTCCTGCTGTCTCTCCCTTCACCTAATTAGGCCGGCTGATTAACTTCCAGCTAATGAAGGAGCACTTCCTTCAGCTGGCAGTGACGTGGCCTGTTGGAATGCACGGGGATAGTTTTAGCTGCTATAAAGCCAGTGACGTCATCAGTGTCAACACCAGTGTTCAATAGCAGGGGAGTTTCTTGGAACAGCTTCAGGAACTTCTGGATGCAAAATCCTGCCACACCCCCCTAACACCATTTTAACATACCTTGCTGATTTTATAAAGGATCACCCTAAACAGGACCTGGGACTAAGGAGGTTTTCATGTTCCCTTTGGGACAGGCTGGCCTGACACACCTTTGAGTGTTGACTGTTGACTTTGCTCAACAGTCTCACCTGGCTTTTTCAGCCAGACAGGAGTTTCTGAATCAGCCTGTGATGTCATTGCCCAATTCCTATCAAACCGAAAGGACTCTGCTGCCTGTCACGAGCTCTCACCAAGCAGGACTTTTGCCTTTGGACTTCCTCTCTCTAAGCTCCCAAGAAAAATGACAAGGAGCTGGTCCCCAGAGCCCCACAGCTGGGCCAGAAACACCTTAAAAATAATGATTCCTGTAAAATTCAGAAGAGCAGGGATGTTCTCCCCAAGCGGCACCGTTGGATGGTTCCCAGCCCACTGTCTGCTGCCCCATCCTTCTGTGATTGGGAGTTATTATAGAGGGAGACTTTATTTCCATAGGGAGGATTTTCAGGAGCAGATGCACCTGGGTGGGTTATTTTAGCAACAATGTGGAATAGCAGCTCCTGCCTCTCCATAAACAGAAGAAGAAGGAGCTGCAAACCACTGGGGCTGGAAAGGAGCTGCACATCTGCACCTCCCTGAGGCCTGAGGGAGATAAAAGGCTGCACTTTGTGGGAAAGAGTGTTCCAAGTTGGCCAGGAAAACAAAGGAAGGGCACTCGGTTTCTCTGCCCCCCTGCTCTGGGAAAGGGGATTCCCTCCCATCAAACAGCTTGGAAGAAGTAAAACTCAGCTGGATCCTGGACTAACCAGGGCAATGGACCAACTCCCTGGCAGAGTGGGAGATCCAGGTTTCCTGCTGCCTGAGGAAGCTCAGGACATCGAGTAAGGACTGTGGAAAAGGCCAGAAACTCAGGAACTACAGAGAGGATGCCCCCACTCTCCTTATTCTTGAGGTTTTGTTTAAGAAAAACAACCCCCAAACCTCTGCAAGCAAGTCCCAAACCAACCAAGGAGGTGCCGTCGCCTTCCTTGGGAGCATCCAGAGGGAGGAATTCTAAAGGGGAGGATCCTGGGAAGGCAGAAGTCCTGCTTGGTTTTAGACAAAGAATTCCTTTCAGTTTTATAGGAATTGGGCAGTGACAGCCCAGGTTGGTCTGGGAACTCCTGCGTGGCTGAAAATCCCAGGACAGCCCACCCCACCCCAGGCGCGTCCCACTGTGCACAGCCAGGGGAGGGAGAGGAGCTGGAATTCTTTCCCTGGCAGCACTTGGAAGTGGTGCTTGTTCCTCCTGCACCCACCTGCCTCCTGAGCAGCTGCTCCCGGCCGTGCTCTCTCTCTTTCTCGGAATGGAAGCAGGGCTGTGGTCCGAGCACTGGGATGAGCAGGTGGCAGATCTGGCTGTGGATGCTGACCCAGTCGGTTCTCTGGTGGGACACATCGCTGGCAAAATGAGGGGAGAAGGACACTGGGATTGGCTGGGAGAGGATGTAAGGGAAGATTTTTCCCTGCTGTCCTTCTGGACTTTCTCCACAAGAATTACCCACAGCCCTTGGGCTGCTCACAGGACACCCAATGATATTCCCAAATGTTTCCATTCCACAGTCCCCACGGCTCCCTGTGTTAGAATCCATATTTAGACCACTCCCTGAACTCCTGATACAGCCAGATTTGAGCAAATCCCTGCATTCCAATACTGTGGCACACAAAACCCCCAAACCAACCCAGCTCCAGGTCATTGTGGGAACAGGGAATGTTCTGCTCCTGTGACTGCTCCGAGGGCTGTGTGAGGGATGTTTGTGTGACACCCCAGAGCTCACTGCTCCACTCCCTGCCTGGTGCAGGAGCTGCTGGAAGGGAACAGGAATGTTCCAGATGCTCCAGGTCCTGCTGCCCTGTCGGCTGAGCTCCATCCTGGCCTTCTCTAGGATCCATCCTGGGTCTGGTGCCTGCCTCTGGGCCCATTCCTGCCTGCTGAGCTTTGTCCCAGATCTCATCCCTGTGTCCTAGGCCTTGTGGGGCTTGTCCCTGTGTCCTGAGCCTCATCCCAGGGATAATCCCTGCCTCTTGCTTGTGTCCCAGACCACATCCCAGGCTTTGTCCCTGTTACTCAGTCCTGGTTCTGGGCCTATTCCTGCCTCCTGTGTTTCATCCTGGGCCTTCTCTGTGTGTCCTGAGCCTCATCCTGGGGCTGGTCGCTGCCTCCTTCCCTGTCCCTGTTTCCTGGGCCTCATCCCGGGCCTTTTTCCTGTGCTCTGAGCATCATCCTGGGCTGGTCCCTGCCTCCTGCCCTGTCCCTGTGTCCCAGAACACTTCCTACGTTTTGTTTTTGTCTCTCAGCCCTTGCCCTTGGCCATTCCCTGCCTCCTGGCCTTTATCCCTGTGTCCTGAGCCTTGTCCTGGGCCTGTTCCTGCCTTTTGGGCCTCATCCTGGGCACTGTGTCCTGAGCCTTCTCGTGGGACAAGTCCCTGCCTCTCTGTCCCAGGTCTGTTCCTGCCTCCTCCTTCCTGGGCCTCATCCTGAATCCCAAGCCTTATCCCAGGCTTTCTGCCTGCGCCCCGAGGCTAATGCCTGCTGCTGCGCTGTCCCCGTGCCCCGGGCCCCATGCCGGGCTCTCTCACCAGTAGTAGGTGAGGCGGCAGCCGGGGCAGCGCAGCGGGGCCGTGCGGGCCCCGCACAGTTCGCAGCGCGGAGACCCCGCCATGGGCAGCCCCCAACTCTCGGCGCGTCCCCGGTTGCCGAGGCGACACTTCCGGCGAGGAGAAAAGACGTCACTTCCGGCAGGCCTGAGGACAGAGCCGGCGTTCCGTTGCCAAGGCAACAGTTCCGGTTAGGTGTGGAGATGCACGTGACTTCCGGCGGGCTGGGTGGGCTGGTCACGGTGATGGCGGCGGTGGCGCCGGCGGAGAGGAAGGAGGAGAAGGACGAGGACAAGGACGCGGCGGTCGCGGCGGCCGCGGCGGCCGCCGAGGGCCGGGTGCGGGCGTGGGCG
>VZRJ01008806.1:156720-298138 GCA_013397565.1 Ptilonorhynchus violaceus | reverse complement strand
GAGCAGAGATGCACCTGCAGCCTGAGGACTCCATGCCAGAGCATTGGATGCCTGAAGGAAGCTGTGATCCCATGGGAACCCCAGCCTGGAGCAAGCTCCTGGCAGGACTTGTGGCCCTATGTAGAGAGGAGCCCAGACTGGAGCAGATTTGCTGACAGGACTTGTGACCGCACAGAGGACCCACACTGGAGCAGTGTGTTTCTGAAGGACTGCACTGCGTGGAAGAGACCCACACTGGAGTGGGGGAAGAGTGGAGGAGTACTCCCCCTGAGGAGGAAGGAGTGACAGAAACAGTATGTAATGAACTGACTGCAACCCTCATTCCCTGTCCCCCTGAACTGCTGGGGGAAGGAGGGAGAGAATTAAGAGAGCAGCCCAAAATATGGCACCTTTAGCCTCAAGGATCAGACACAAGAGAAAGAAATGTGTTTATTATATTTATGCATTATTTCAAAGATATATGTCCCATTTTCTACAAATTCTGCTGCATATAACAGTCATAGCAGTTAAAGGGATATGTAAGCATGTGTAACTACGTGATCATGCATTAATGCTTTAGAAAGACTGTATGTGAAGTCATAGTATTAATAGCATCACTTAACCTGAATATGTTTCATTCTCTTAATATAACCTTCAGATGGGTAGATTTAGTATCTCCAACTTTTTCAACTGTCTTTAAGATCCTACAATAGGCTTCATGTGGACAGAGGGGAAACTGTTATGACCCCTTTAAGTGACAAGATATTTTTTTGCACCAGATTATGCTGAACAAATTATTCTGTTTTAACATAAGTAAATTTAATAATCTCAGTGGAACTGCACTGAAACTAGAATGTAGCTTTTATAATTTAAACTGCAAATATAATTTCTTTAATATAAGATGAGATAAAAATCCAAGGAAAGGTGAAATCTTTGCATCTTTTGATTTTTATTTTTTCCCTCATTGTTTCAAGCCTAGTGAATACTTAAGATTGTAATCATATTGTAGGGCACTTGAACATTTCTATTGCTTGAAAAGACAGCAACTCATCTTTCCTAATTATAGAAAGCAATGCTGCAGTTTGCATTAAAGTGTACTGTAGTTATGCATTTTATAATTAGTCTTACTATGGTTTACAAAGTTTAAATTTCTGGTTTTGTTCTGCCTCCCAATAGGAAAATATTCCAACTAACACAATACTCCAGTAAAATTTCTTTAGATATTAACACCCTCTTGTTAAAGTTCACTAATGTGAATTCTGCTTCAGGATTAAATCTGGCCTTTCCCACTTTTGTATTCAAAGCAAGCAGGCAATAGAGAAACAGAGACAATAAACCCTCTGGAGCAGTCAAGAGTCATCCAAGAGGGACTTGTGAACATCCCATTTCATATTACTGTAGAGGAAACAAACTTTCCCTTATCATCAACATATGAAATCTGCACCTGCCTTCCAAAGTTCACTCTTGAATTTTAGGATGAGAGTAAGACCAGGTGGAAGGCACAGTGCCCTGTGGATGTGTCACAGGCAAAACCTGGGACAGCCTGAAGGCATCTGTGAATTGTGTGCTTTCTGATCTTATTTTTTTAATTGTGTTCTTATTTTCTTCTCCTGCTCCACACTGAAGATCTTAATGTATAAGCAGTAATAACTATGTCCCTCAAGGTCATTAGAATTATAGAAGTCGATGCCATCAAAGTTTGTCTTTAGATATGGTTACTTCACATGCTTTAAAATTATCCTTGAGATAATCTTCCCAATGTTTCAGCCACCTTGTTCTGCATCTTTGTCTTTCAGTAAAAAAAAAAAAATGGGATGCTCCCCTCAGGCACATGAACTCTATGACATTGCTTGCTCATCTGAGATACGATTAAAGTGTCAATGCCAAAGTTTTTGCAAACCTGCACAGCTTCGGTTCTACTTATTTTCCCACTTGACACCAGGCATTTGATGAAAATAACATAGGTGAAAATGAATGAGGCATTTACATAGCAATCTGCCCAAGTCTTGAAGACATAAAACTATGACAACAGCAGCATAATACTCCCATTCAAAAACTAATTTTGAACTCATTCACTGGCTGGAACCATAATTTACCAAAATATTGCTAGCCAAGTTGATACACTTTGTGATATCATCAATATTTCATTACCAAGATAACAAAACTTGTTGGCAGCCTGAAACACACATTATCAGTGGACACTGTGGGGGAGTTTATAAAGCTAGTCTGTCCTGTGGGATGCACAATGTCATGGAGTGGGTATAATCAAAGTATGTATCTTATCACCATCCACTTCACTTCTTGATAAGCTGGTTAATGATGGGTAGCTGGGTACACACCTGGTCCCTCAGGCTATGAGCTGAGGAGAGGCAGACCATGTGAGGAGGGTATTGTTTCTTACCTCAACTGTAATAACTTCCCTCGGGGAACAGCAGCACCACCCATCCTGAGAGGGTCATCTCTGCTAATGGGCCATAAGTGAACTGAATAGGCACTGGCAGAATAGAGCTCCAGAAATATCCTATGACTCGTAGGAATACATAATTTCCATTGTGGAAATCCCCACCCCGGGAAGGTACCAGCTAAGAACCACCACATAAAAGGAGGCTCAGGAACTGAGAGACACTACCACCACTGGGTACCCAGCGGGAAACTTGAACTCCCACAACAGGACCAGAGCTTTCTATAGGACCACTGCTTTCAACCACCACTTCAACAGGACTGCAACCACTGCCAGGTTGTATCGTGACTCTCTTGGTTTAAGCCAGTGTTTCTGTATTACTGCACTTATTGTAACCTTTCTATTAAAATTGTAACTCCAACCTAAAATGTCTTGCAAGGTATTTGTGTGGGGTTAATTTCCCCTGCTGGTTTACTTTCAAATCAGCACACACAATTTCTGGGCCTTGGGCTGTTTTGGTAGACTGTGAGGTCATTGTGCTTTGTAGAAAGGTGATCAGTGGTTGATACAATATCTGCAGGATATGAGATATTTTTTGCATTTACAAGTTTCAAGAATATGGAATAACGCTTGCTAGGATAGCAAGGATAACTGACCTTAAATTTGTCCATCAACACGACATCACACACAATGCTAGGGCCATTATGTGGTTAATTTAACTTATTTGAAAAAGCACAAACTGTTTCAGCAAACATCTTTGCCTAATAAGATAAAACCTTCTTTCTCATATAATGGAACTGGATACTGCTGATCTACTAATCAGAGCAGCCAAAAGAACTGTCCACAAATCAGAGCAATTAACAGAATCAAAGACTTTAGAAGAATTTTTAAAGATCAGGTCAAAAATTTGGTTTTCCTGAAAATGCTTTGTTGTGGTGGCTGAGCCCGGTAGGGCCAGCCACAGGGGCGGCCGAGGAGCCAGAAAACCCAGGTACAGTAGAAGACTGCTGGTGGGAAGGCTCCGAGGTCTGGGATCTCCCCCATAGTCATGGTGAGGAGGAAGGTCTCCCCTGTCTGGCCTAGCAACATTATATTAATGTTCCCCTATTCGATTGGCCTATTGGCCTGTCAGTCTCTGTACCCTTTTATGGTTATGTTCCAGAACCTTCTCCCTTAATCAATGCCCCACTTGTCCCTGTCCCTTGCTCCTCCCCTTGCCCTTCCCTATTGGTTATTGTACTGTAACCTCACCTTCTCTCCACCCACTGGCCCTCAACCCATTGGTCCCTGGTGTACTCTCTGCCCCTACTGCCTCTAGTATATAACCCTGGACCCTCCATTGTTCTGTGCTTCTTCTTCCCTGAACCTTTCATGAAATAAACCTATTTCGTGGAATACCATAAGAAGAGCCCCTCCAACTCTTTGCCTCCAGCTGTACGCTTCTGTGTGTGAGTGAGTGCCTGCGCGTCCACCTGCGTGGGTGGGATTGGGTGTTGGCTGTGCAACTGCACTGACCAGCGACCCCTGAGAGGGACGCTTGGAAATGACCACGGCATTCCTATTCCACCGACCACCGCACACCGCGTTACGGCACTGCCGAACGCAGGATGCTTTTGGGAAAGTCGTGGCCCATACCGTCTAGCCCCGTCGTGACAATGCTTCATTTGAAAGATCCAAGTAGCAAAACCAGACTGTCATGGCACAGTCAGAATGGAATCCATGCTGACTTCTATATGTCTTTCATCTCTGCAATTTCACTAGGCAAACAATTTAACAGAGTTGGCATGCACCATTCCAGCAGCTGCTGAATTCTACCACTCGTGAAACAGATAATCTGCATCTTTCAAAAGCTAACCAGCTGGATAGACCATTTTTTGGAAAAGTACAAGGGAGAGACAGAGTGGTTATCTGCTTATTCATTCCAAACTAGTCCAGTTTAATTTTTGTCAAAACAGTGGCTTTATTTTGCTACCAGTGTTCCAAAATAGACGAGCTGGTTTGCACACAGGGTCTAGATCCTTTGTTCAGAGTCACACTACCCTTAGCCTTGAGTAATCTATCCTGTAGTGTGCAATGCCATTCATCTACCATATCTGCATATGGAAAAAACCCACAATCAGATATAGATTAAAAACTACAAGATCAGTATTCAGATTTCCTCTAAAGTAAAGGGGTATTTGCAGAAGATATTGTTTGGAAGCCTTCTACTTCAGATGATTATATGGTTCTGATTCAGCTTTATCCTGTATAATTCAAGTACTACAACTAAAGTAATGATTTCCTGTTCTGCTGAAATAGGATGAAAAAATGTTCAGACCCAAATCACCCTAATGCCTCAATCCCATTCTAAACATAATGTTATTTTCTCCCTGTGCATGAATGTCAATGACAGTGTGGACTTACATTTTTATGTTCTAAATAAAACTTCATTGCATAATGGACTATTTTCAGAAAGCTACTTAAAGATATATTTCATTTTAAAATAAATGTAATTAATAAACTTTTTTTCCATTTTAATGTCACAGTGAAGCAAAGAGTTCAACATAATTAATGCAAAAATATGAAAAGTTACAATATTTGCAGGATATGAGATATTCTTTGCATTTCCAGGTTTCAAGAATATGGAATAATGCTTGCTAGGATAGCAAGGATAACTGACCTTAAATTTGTCCATCAACACGACATCACACACAATGCTAGGGCCATTACGAAGGGCCATCATGAAGGGCCATCATAGTTTTGTTTATAAAAGCAGTACCATAGGGCAGTGACTTTTCAATATAAGGAGACAGGTATAGTGGCACACTGTAGGAGGAAACAGGAGCTCTGGCACACGTACTTGGCAAGCAAATTTTATATTTATATTTATCATTTCACTTTTATCTGACCAATGATAGTCAAAGTGCTCTAGAGCAAGAGAGGTGCAGCAAACTAAAAGCAGCAATACACATGCGATTTGCTTAGTTTTCTTAATCTTCCCTGTTATATTTAATTGTACTTGTCTATTCTTATATTAACTCACCATCCAACTCTAAATCCCAGATAAACACTAGTAACAGATGCTCAACATCTTGCAGGTCAAATTCCCAATACAGGAAGAAATATTGACAGGGTTTCAGTGTTTTTTTCATGTGTAACCCTTTTATATAAGTCCTGGAACAGAGATGGAAAGAAACGGCACTCAAGTAATCCTCTTTCAGAAATCAAAGCAAAACACTTCTAGCTGACTTAGCCTCAGTGGGTAAATTCTGACTTGGGAACAGGGTTCCCAAAGTATGTGCAAACTCTTTTACTGATCACAGAGTTTCTTCTATGCGGAAATTTGTGTAATGCTACGTACATGAACACAATTCTATAAACAGTGAACAGTGGTTACACACCTACAAGTAGCAATTCAGACACCATCTTGTAATGTGTCCAAGAACATGTATTTTACAATGTCTCCAAAGAATGAATTGAATAACGTGCGATTTCTTGGGAAAATAAATACAGTTACACAATTGAAATACATCTGTTACTCCTGTTTGAGTTTTAATATAAGTACCCTGTCAAAATTTGATATGGATATTTAGCTGGTAGTAGCAAACTGAGCTCTGGAATAAATAGATTCACAGATATTTTCAAATAGTTTGATTGCTTTCCCTAATTACTCTGTATCTGAGCTATTATACTTTGTACAGTCTAAACAGAAAAAAAGTCCTTAAGCATTGCAAAGGAAAAGAAAAACAATGCATGTTTTATGTACTAGCATTCTTCCAGATAAGCCTAAATATTAGCAGTCCCTTTATTCATAATAATAAAAGAATCATTTAAGTAAATACTGTTGTCCTGGGTTAGTTATATATTCTATTACCACCCACAAAAGCTGGACAAATTTCATAATTACACACCTGGGACTCCTTATCTCAACTGAGATAAGCACTCTGGCCGACAGGAAGCACCACCCAGCTGATTATCTTGATGCCTTATTTATGTTTGAAAATACAGGCTGAGGTCGAAATAAGAGGATAAAAAGTAAAAATTTATTAAAAGGATTTGGAGAAAGCAAAGGTTTCCCAGGGACAGCCCCGGGACCCCGCTGCGCAGGCTTTGGGCCCAATCCTGCCGAGCGGGGTTCCAGCAAGTGTAAGTTATACAAAGGTAAAAGGGTGCCAAACGGGTAAAAAAGAGTCCAGAGCGTGTTCGTGCTTCTACTATTATAGGGGTTACATAGTTTTGAAAATATTCTCCAATGAAAAGCAGAATTTTGTTACACTATTCCTTGTGGCAGGTTTCTATTGGGAGATCTTCTGCTTACTTCAGTAGCTTTTTGAATCCAACTCTGGAATGCCTTAAGGCCGATAACTTGGCTCTGTTTTGTCTATAGGAAAGGGATACAAGGTTGTAGGATAGAGGTTGTAGGATTATAGGGGTACTAATATATAAAAGTATAAAACTAAAATGCTACTAATCTAAAAAGCATAAAAGCAAAAAATCTCTCTGACATCAATCTCAGCTAATGGCCCATTAGCACCACCCACCCTGACTGACAGCCCGACCCCGCATCATCGAAGGACCCCGCATCATCGAGGGACCCTGCATCATCTCTGAGAACCCTGGGGACCATCTCGGAGGACCCTAGGGCTCATCCAAGCTCATTACCGAAGCAACCAATAGAACATCGGGAAGATCCTCTTCCATCGTGAAAGTCCCCGACCCTGGGGGAGGTGCCAGCCAAGAAACACAGCATAAAACAAGGGTTTTGGATGGGAGAAGATACCCTCGACTCAACAGGACTCCACTCTCGGGACTCTACTCTCTGCGGGACTCTCGACTTGACTCGACTGGACTCCGCTCCTCGGAATTGGACTCAGCTAGCTACTCCACTCCACTCCTCGGAACTGGAGTCAGCTACTCAGCTCCACTACCAGGACTGGGCTACCAGGCCTTTCTGCAGGACCAGTGCCTAACTGGACTACACTGCTACCACTCTGGTCAACAGGGTGTAGGTTGTACCGTGACTCTGTCGGTTTGTTTAAGCCCGTGTTTCTGTATTAGTGCACTTATTTTAACCTTTTTAATTAAAATTGTAATTTTGATCTAAAATTTCTCGAGGTATTCTGTGTGGGGTTAATTTCCCCTGCTGGTTTACAGCCAAACCAGCACAACTGTTTAGTAGATTCTGACTGTGAATGAGAAAATATGTATTGATTAAAATTGACAAATATATTTATAATATAATATTTATTTCCACATACAATTAATCAAGAGGTACATCCATTTTTTTATGCAGATATATTGCTTGTTCATTAATCTTCAGTTCCACTTCTCTGGGTCACCATATAGAAATCATTCTCAACATTGTGTTTGCCAGAAAGCCCCACAGAGACTGGCCCTTTGAGCATAATTCTGCTTATGCAGTGTTTACCTACAAATATTTGCATAGCACTAATTTAGCAAGGCTTTTTTTTTTCTGAAAGCTTTTCATGGATGTGATCACAAGGAATAATTTTTTTAAAAAATTTCAATTATTATTTTTCTTTAGAATTCTTAACCCATACAATATTTATTACATATATTAATATTTCCTTTATTATTTCTTTCTTTAAATACACTAATCCATACAGGAATGTCATTGTTCAATATACCAGATATCATTTCTCCATAGAGAGATTTTTAAACTAAATACATACATTTTCATTTATTCATTTTGACAATTCAGTGACATTTCAGTGACAAAGGAAGTTAACATCATGAATATTTTTTATATGCCTCGCAATATTGTCTGCCATCCATAATAGAGCACTGAGCATTGATTTTGAGCACTTGTAGCCCAGGGATACATATTTTTCAAAGAAACTACTTGGTCATGTTGAATAATTTCCATTCTACCTACAGTATCTGATTTGCTTTAGAGGCACTTACAACTCTGTCAGTAAAACTGAGATTGATTAGGACCACACCATAGGAATACATAAGGCATGAAACTCTGTAATATACTGAGTCTTAAACCTTTTTATTATTTATGTTGGGGTTTTTAACTCAATTTATTTTCATCTAGAAAAAATCAAACCAATCCATACAAGACCTCTTTTAACCTCAGCCTCAGTCTGCCCTTCAATTAATTCCTTCTTCAAAAATGTACCCAGCTGACTATTCAGTTAATTTAAACTTCTTCTTAGAGTTCACATCCTTGGCATGTTCTATATTTCAACAATATGTTTATAGACTGACTTATAGGTCAATGTCCTATTTAACCACATTTAGAGAATGTTTGGGTTTTGACCTAGTCACTGTTACGAACTCTGTGTTTCTGACCAGCCTGTTCTCTTACTCTCAGAATTTAAATGATTTTATGACATTCCAATTGGCCACTATTTAATTCCAATCATTAGAGGTAAAATCTGTCAAACAAGATAATTTGCCTTTAAAAAAAACCAACCATACCTGTTACTCTTTTCTTGAATCATTTTGACAAGGTGAGGGCAAAAAATGGTGACATTTAAAAAAAATAAAACAAAGAATCACAAGTTGAAATAGTATATACACTTGAAGACACAGACCGCCTTAACTAAGGTATTCATCAGCAGGTTTTTTATCATGTCCCAACTACGCTCTAAATTTCAGCATGCTTTGCTGCATGTACCTATGGTTTTCAACTTTGCAGCATTTGCTTTTATGATACATCAATAATGAGATGAACAATGTCAAGTTAGGTCCAACATGTAATTAGATAATTATGTTTTCTTACATGGATACACAAAAATTAAATTTGAAAATGCAGTATTCAAAGATACTGTGAGAGGGAAAACCTGAAACAATGGTTTATATTTTTATTTTGTTAAGGATTATTATTTAGATTAGATTAGATTATACATAAGGATTATTATTATATCCACAAAGTTGAATTGCGTAATAGGAAAACACAAAAGAAATGTTTTGAAAATTATGAATAAAAGGAATGCACAGGAAGAAGGAAATACTCTAGGTGAGTAGCTAAGCAACAAAGTGAAAACTAGGAACAGTGAGAAAAAAAATTTTAAAAAGTGAGAGGATTTTTCACCACTGCCAGTGAGAGCGAAAGTTTATTATGATCAAACTGATCAGCAGTGTGAAAATAAGAATTATGGACTGTGACTAAAAAATCCAAAAAACTAACAGAAAGATTACTAAAATAAAACAAGTAGAAGCTAAATATGAGAGTAAGGAGTTCAAAAGCTTTAAGTTATTGAAAAGCATTTGCTGATCAAATTGACATATTGTTTTCTTTCCAAATAGGTGATCGAATTATTTGAACTATGTATTCCAAATAAACTTAGATGAACTGGTCATAACAGTAGTCACCCTCATGACATTTATGCTTCTTGGCACATTTCTACAAACACTTTCCTTGACAATTTTCATGATATGAATTTGTGTCATATGAACAAAAATGAAGTGTGGTCATCTGACGGGAGAACTACTTCCAACTCTAACTGCTACCTCAAGCCTGCTTCCCTGAGCTTAGTGAAGATGCCAGGTGTTATTTATTACCAGTTCAATTTTGTTTCTGTGAAGTGTTAGCCTTAGTCTTCTGCATTTTTGGTTTGCATACTGCAGAGAACCACAGCTGTCTAATAACCTGGCCTTCTCAGCAAAGTGAGTGGCCAGTTGAGCAAGAATAGTCAAAGTCCAGCTTGGCTGAAGAGTCAACTTCTCACTGAGCCCAAAGGCAAGAAGAAAATGTAGGCAAACAGAAATGCAACTGGGCTATCCAGAAAAACATAGATGATTCTTCCTCTTCTTCCATAACTTTGGTGGAGTTTTTTTGGTCCTCCTACTTCTTACTTGCCTCAGTATTCATTAAAGGTTTTCTTCAGATATTTCCCCATTCCTGATTGATATGGGGAGTGTGGCCTTCATATGGAACGTGTGGCTTCTTTCCTTTGCCTGGATAATATACACAAATGAATACTCACTAGAGTATCTAAAAACACAATTTACAGAGCTATCTCTGTAGTCCAGATCTCTCTAACTGTGTCAATATTAAATTTCTGTCTTCCTCTAGTTTTCCTTTGTGGGAGGCTACCTAAAATTGGCAGAATCAAAATAAAACAGAACATTTAGCTGCCTTC
Source organism: Ptilonorhynchus violaceus (assembly GCA_013397565.1). NCBI lineage: Eukaryota > Metazoa > Chordata > Aves > Passeriformes > Ptilonorhynchidae > Ptilonorhynchus > Ptilonorhynchus violaceus. The sequence continues at coordinate 287,665 of VZRJ01008806.1, read as the reverse complement.
CCTCCAAGATAACCCTGTGATCAGTCTGATCTTTTGCCTACATTGCCAAATCCAGACTATCTTTAAAGTATTTATTTTTTTTTTAAATATCAAACCACTCTCAACTGGATCCTGAATTAGATCCTATGCTTTTTACCACCCTAGTTTAAATCAAATTTTATTAAATTCAGATGGGACATATGGTCTGTTAAATATAATTTCTCACAAGCCATAACTAATTTAAACCTTCTAATAATTATTAAGTGGAATTTTACGTAAAGTTAACAAAGGCTGCTTCCTCGTGTCACCATGATAATATTTGGAAAACTGGAGCAGAGAAAAAAAATCCATCAAAGCTAATTAACCTATTTAAATAATATTATAAGTATCCATTTACACCATTTTCTTTTTTATCATTTTTGAATGATCCAAATTTCAAAAATTTCAACCTGTGTTTTCACAAAAAAATTTTTTTTCTGAATTTCTCAATGAAAAATTACTCAAAAATCTTTTTTCTATTGACTACTTTAGTGTCTAGATTTGTTTGATCTGAGCAGAGGAAAGACTTATATACTGTTCTGTAAGTTTGCATATTAACCTAGTCTTATTGATTCAATTTGCAAGAAAAGGCACTTCAGAGCTGAAGACCAAATGCAAAAATCTTACTTATTAATTTAGCTACTGTGCACTGTGAGGTGTCCTACATTTAGTATTACAGTCATGCATGCTAGCAAATAAATTTGTTCATGATATTTATCTAAATAGTCTTCTCTTAAACTCTATTTCAGTATCCAAAATCTGTTTTTCCTTCACAAGACGATCTTCTTGAAATGTCACATATCATAATGCAAAACTCAGCTTAAATTCAAGTTCAATACTGTAATACTGGGTCTGCTTTTAGAGACAATCTTTCAGCTTTATGTAATTCACTCACTAGTCTTTTTGCTTGGCAATATTCCAGAAAGTCAATTTCTTTTTCCAGATGCTTCATGTAACTTCCTCTTCCTGCTTGATTTATAGTTACAATACTTTCATCTGATGTACATCCTTCTCTGTTACTATTGTGAGTTACTATACCCACTGATATTTCTTTCTATTGCAACACAGTTATCAAGATAGAATTTTATGTGAAATAGATTTTCTTTTGCCTTGTTCTTCAGTAATTTTCTCCTGGCTTATTCAATTTGTAGATCTAGCTTTTATTATATGTGGAATATTTTGTATCTTTGAAGTTAATCTGTTCATGCATTTACCTTTGTCAAGATTATAGAGTTTTCTGAGATCCACTGGAACAGGAGATATATTCACTTCTGATGTTGCCTTTTTCCACCTAAAATTTAGAAGCTGGGCAATGTCAAGAGGATAAGGAAAGCAGTTACCTTTATTGGAGGACCTCCAAGGGTACAAAATGTGTGCCAAAGCCCGTCCGTCCCCAGGAGAGCACGTACCACCCCAATGGACTCTGACACTTTTGTAAGTTTAGCAAATTAACATAATTGACCAGAATCTCCCAATTAGAAGTACGGTTAATGACGTAATTCCCCCCTTGGTTTGGCCTCCTACTGAAGCCCCCCTAAAACTTTTAGCTCTACTGTTGTTTATGCTTTTAAGAGATCATGGGACCGAGAGAAGTTCCTGGTTCCCAGAACACTATTGTTGATAAGAGTCTTGTTTTGTCTATGGGGTAGGGAAACTGCTAGCTAAGAATCTACATGGTTATACAGGAAAAGGCTACGGGGCTACTAATGTATAAAAAGTATAAAAGCAAAAATCTCTTTGGCATCATTCTACAATATGTCCAAATGAAAAGGAGATGAGAAATTTGGATGTCTCTTCATTGCTCTCTCTTTTTTTTCCCGATGATTTCTCACATATTTCTTTTTCTCAGTGGTGGCATTTAAAGTTGCTTTCCTTTTATACATGAGATATGCTTCTGTCTTGAAGAGTGATGGTCACAGTAGGAATATGAAAAACATGAAAACTTAAGTGAAGGAGAAGGAACCTAATACCAAACAATGTATTCGATGTGTTGATATGCCACAGTCAAGTACACAGCAAAGAAAGAGCACAGTAGAAAGTTAACGAGCTAGCAAGTGCATCTTGTACTGATATCTGAAACAAAAGCCTTAGTCTGAATCAAATTTTTCTCCTAAGGTTTTAAGCAAATAAATTTTAAATGCATATTTTCTGTGAGACCATTTATTCTTCCAGAGTGAACTACCTTTTTTTCTTTTTCATGTTTCAGCAATGGCTGGGTTAGAGCCAATGAAATATTAATATATGGCATAAAAAGATGGTTTTACAAGTAAATAAAACTAATAATGTAATTTCTGAAATAAATTTCAATGGAATTATATTAGATCTGTGGAGCAGATACTTTGGTTAGTCAGGGACTTGCTTGAACTTGAAAACCTGCTGACTTCACTGGTATTCACTAGCATGCTTGCAACTGGTGAAAACTGTAAGTACATATTCAGTCTAAAAATGCAGGAAACACCTTGGTAGAAAAACTTCGTATGAAAAATCAGAAACAGGAGCTATCAAATGTTGAATGAATGCTACAGGCTGAGATATTAGTGTTTCACAGTCTTCTTTTCTTTCTCAATAGGCACTTTGCAGATCTGATTGAAGACAATCTCTTAATTTTGAATTTGAAATATTTAATCTCCATATTTTTAATTGAAATAAAACACTGCAATCTTTTGCAGAAGAATAAACTTCAAGTATTTGTGTATGATTATATTTATTTTTTTAATTATGTGTCTAATATATTCATTATGTGATTAAAAAGTAAGGTAGTTTTCACTAGACAAAAGTAAATACTATTTCTTAAATGACCCACATACTTTTTCTCAGCTAAATGATACACACACAAATTAAGGAGGTTACAGCATTTCATGTATTCAAACTCTCACAGCTAATTTAAAACAGAATTTTTCTAAATATGTAGTTCTATTATTCCAGAACAAATTCTTGGACGAAATTTAATTGCTCAAAACCTTTAAGGATTTGAAAATCTGACTCAAATTAAGTAATAAACCAGAACAAAGTAAACTTTTCATAAGAAGAACATGTCTATATTTTTCAGAAAATTTATTTTTACAGGGAATATCCCAATGCCATTCTCAGCAAAGGAACTTTTTATATATAAATCTTCTTATGTTAGACTAAAGAGCTATGTGGCTGTCAGTATGTTTACATAATTGATCATGGAAACTGTGCTTGGGTTCCCAGTGACTGTATGCTAAGTCTTTTCCTTCAGTACTGTCATGTGGAGAGTTAAAAACAATACCAGGCAATATAGTTGCTTTAGGATGAAAGATTTAAGAATTATCAATATAAATGTTCCTGAAAGTTAGAGGCAAGCATAGAGAAGACTATCTTACATTCAAATTGTACAATATAATTTTCATTTTTTTCTGATTGCTTCCATAGAAACAATAAAATAATGTTTTAATAGAGTTAAAAGGTTTAGATTTGAGTTTTGTAAAATTGTGGTTTTAAAAGTATATTTTAAAATACTTTAAAATATTTTGTTACAATTGCAAAGCTAAAATCAAAATGCTTATCGGAGTTATTTCATATGAGCAGATTGTGATAACATTATTTGTTTAACTGACTTGCATTGATTTTTATTTTGGATAGAATGATGAGATCAGGTCAGTGGGAAATATTATCATCCATCTCTTTCAGTTGTTATTTCATTGAAATCGGGATTCCCTTATCATCAAGGCTGCAATATCCACATTTAAACTCATACCTCATGGAATATCCTGAGTTTGAAGGAACCCTCAAAGATCATCCAGGTCCAACTCCTACCAACAATCTGAATACCTAATGCAGATTGTTAGGTTGTTTTTAAAATTACAGGGTCATACAATAATTTGTGTTGGAAGGGACCTTTTAAGGCCATCTAGTTCAATGCCTCTGCAGCCAGCAGGGACATCTTCACAAGAACAAGCTCAGAACTCAGTCCAACCTGACCTTGAATGTGTCCAGGGATGGGGCATCTACTGTATCTCTGGGCAATCTCTTCGTGTGTCTCACCACCCTCAATATAAAAACCTTCTTCCTTATATCTAGTGTGAATCAACACTTTCTTCTCAGCCTTTCTTCATAGGAGAGGTGTCACCTACCTTTGATCATTTTTGTGGTCCTCCTCTGAACCGACTCCAGCAGGTCCACATCTTTCCTCTCCTGAGGATCGGAGAACTGGATGCAGTACTCCAGGTGGCGTCTCATGAGAGCAGAGTAGAATGTGTATTCAGCCAAGGTGGGATTAAGATAACTATGGGATTTCTCCTGTCATTTACAAAATGCCATGGCAAAGTTTAAATCAAGACTTAGCATTTATGTTTGATTTTCTGTGCACAGCGATCCTTGTAAGTAGTGAAAGTGGTAGTGAAAAAAACAGCCAACACATAATTTCCAAAACCACTGTTTGGAAAAGAACACGAAAAAAGAAAAAAGAACACGAAAAAGCATAAAATGTTAACACTTTGCCTCTAATTTAAATGCCAGATATAGATAAGTATTGCAGGAGGTTACAGACTGGTAAAATTAAAGAAGAGATATGGTAAATGGAAAAGACAAAATGGGAAGCTGTACGTGGGTAATGAGAAGACAGTCATACGTCAAGGCAAGGGATGAGGCAGCAAAACAGCTTCCCTCCTACACATGGCCTTCAACCACTCTGGGAGGTATGCTTTTCTCCTGACATGCTATCATTTCTGCCAACAAGTAAAAAAAAGTTTTTGTGTATGTCAACCCTCCAAACCCATCATATGTTGCCCTTATGTTGCTGGAGCTGAGCAAGGGGTGCTGCTGGGTGAGGACAGGAGCATGGGGCTCAGAGCCCACAGGCAGTCAGATAGTAACTGACCGTCTGTGAGCCATAAACAAGCTTCAGGCAGAAGCAGTGAGGATTTTTTTTTATTTATGGAGTTTTGCAAGCAGACATAGCTGCACTTAAGATTCCAGCAAGTTTAAAAGGCTTTTACATTTTCAAGATATTTCCATTGGACAAGACACCCTGCTCACCAGCCCCTGCTTCCACTATGGCAGTTACTCTGCCACGAAGCATTTCAACATAATACGACAAGGCAGTCATCATGTTCAGTAAATCAGTAGTATGATTAGATGATTTACCTAAATATTACTGCATTTATAGTACCAATTCTTTCCAATAGTGTTAAACATGAGCTAATGTTGAAATTTCTATTGAGAATCTCCCTAGGGGACATAGACATAGGAGTTTATAAATGAAAGTAAAAAAGCCACATCAATTCTTACCTATTTTATATGTTCTGGCTATTAAATAATGTTTTCTGTAATATGCATAACAGAATTGCTAACAATTTTGTAACACTTGAATCTTCTAAAACTAAGTATTGAAAGTATATCACATATATGACATCATAAATGGCTGTATTTTCCTTATGTCAGTAAAAAGCTTGTCTTTTCTCTCATAGCACCTTTTTCTCTCTAAACAGAATACTAACTATCTGCATTATTTAAAGGAATTATCCTATTCCCGTTCAGGCATTGGCAGGTCTTGCAATATGCTAAACCTTCGATGAGGCGCACAACTTTGATTGTAATGTCACAGTGGAGATTTTCCCTTGATAAATATTGAGTTTTATTCATATATACACCTTTCATCATGCAGATAGAAATGAGACAAACAAGTATTCAAACCCATTTGTAGGCTTAAGGGCAGATTAATGTAAATAAACAGTATTCATTGGTTCAACTTCTTCGTTTCCTTAATTGATAATGTTTAAAGAGCTGGAGCAGCATCGGCGCTAAATGTGTGCTTTCTTAATTAATTGTCTATAATTTTAAGCTTTGCAGTCTAAAATTAATGAGTTCATATGCTAATTTAAATTACATATATTTTTATATTTGCATTCTACAAGGATGTCTTTATGTTTCAGACATCAACTAGGCAACACGTTAAGTCTTAAAAAACATTATATAAAAATCCAGAAATTCTAAGACACTGACATGTTTCATACTGCATTTACTTCAGGGAGATGCCTCTGACAACCACAGTGAGCCCCCCACCACATAGCACTTAGGGGGAAAGAAGGATACTGATCTGTTACTTAGGTACAGGCAATTAACCCGTGTGGGACAAACAGCCATTGTGTTTCACCAGGTCCTGCTGCAAAATTGCTGAATTGCTCCCTTGGCCAAGACTCTGTCCATCTGTCCTTTGTATGAGTGCATGATGTAATAAACATTGTATCTTTCTCCAATATATTTACTGATTTATTTAAAGCAATATTGCAAAGGCTTCCAAACCATTACGGCTTTTCCTTCAAGGCTATTGCTGGCACTATGGATGAGGCAGAGACACTGTTCATGGGAATGTGCAGTGGATGTCAGAGGACATAGAGAGCAGGGGGCAGAGGCTGTCTTTTATTAAGAGGATTTTCATTCCTCCTCTGTGCACATAACATCCAGACTAGATCTGTGGGTTTAGGGTTTTTTTGCGGGGCAGAGTGTTGCAGCATGCTCAGATGGTAATTGCCGCAACCTTCCCGAAAGCGCTCCTGTGTCCGGCAGTGCCTCGGCGCGGTGTGCGGTAGCCGGCAGGAGAGGAGCAGGGCTGCGCCTTCCCCGCTAATCCCACCAGCGCAAGTGGTAGCGGAGGCACTCGCACATCCAACGCCTTAAAATGGGGGTAAAGAGTTGGAGACGGACTCTTCTGAGATAGCAACAGATTTATTGCCCGGGGACCCGGGGCAGAAGAGCTCCGAGCACAGGGGTGCATGGGATTATATACAGAACTAAACAGGGGCGGAGAGAACACCACGGACCAGTAACACGAGGGCAAGAGGCAGGAGAGAAAGGCGGGACTACAGTACACAAACCAATGAGGGTAGGTGAGGGGAGGAGCAGGGGGACAGGGCCAACGAGGCACCGAGTGAGGGAGAACTCTCCAGAACATAACCATATACAGAACACAGATTGACAGGACTAAACCAAACAGGGGAATGTACCAAAACAGGGCTTGGAGCGGGAGAGACCTTCCTCAACATTACAACCGAGGGGGAGACTTTAGGTGGCTGGCCCATCCTCAGGCCAAGCCACCAGCACAAAAGAGATTCTTTTGTTGTTTTGGTTTGATTTGGTTTAGAGTCATAGAATCATTAAGTTTGGAAAAGACCACTAAGATTATCAAGTTCCAGCAGTAAACCCAGCACTGCTGTGTTCACCACTAAATCATATCCCCCAGTGCCACATCCATACGCCTTTTGAACACTTACAGGAATACTGATTCCACCACTTCCCTGGACACTGGAACAGGTGTTCCAATGCTAGACCACCCTTCTGGTGAAGAGATTTCTCCTGATGTTCAAACTGAACTTCCCCTGGCACAGCTCGGGGCTGTTTCCTTGTCCTACTACTTGTTACTTGGAAGTAGATACCAACACCCACCTCATTACAACCATCTTTCAACATACTTTTACAGAGCAATAAGGTCTCCCCTTAGCCTCCTTTTCTCCAGGCTAAACAACCCCAGCTCCCTCAGTTACTCCTTATAAAACTTACTTTCCAGACCCTTCCCGAACTCTGTTGCCATTCTCTGGACATGCTCCAGAACCTCAATGTCTTTCTTGAAGTGAATGGCCTAGAACTGGACACAGAACTCGAGGTGTGGCCTCACCAATGGTGAGAACACAGGGAAGATCACTTCCCTGTTTCTGCTGGCCACACTATTTTTGATACAAGCCAGAATGCCATTGGCCTTCATGGCCACCTGGGCACACTGCTGGCTCATGTTGACCAACACCTCCATGTCCTTTTACATGGTCACAGACCCATGTAAACTCCCAAATTCAGTGTTTCTTGGAAACTGAAACTAATTTTCCTGGGACTCTCCCCAGGCACTTTTAATTAACTAGGACCGATGCAATCTTAGACGCTAACTAACCTTTGGATAATTTGGACATTGCCCTGTTCAGTGCACTTTGAAAATCTCATTCTTCCATAGCTAATTCTCATGCCACGTAAGGACACTGATGGGTATTCATATTGAAGATGCTAATTAATTAAAGAAGTAGTGTAACCCTTGAAATTTTGTTGAATGCTTTGAATGTAGCTTTGAATGTAGTCCTGAGAGGATTAAGTAGGACGTGTGTGCGTGTGTGTGTGTGTGTGTGCATGAAAAAAAGAAATAGGCTAAAAGAACTTGTGCTAACCAGTACATGACTAAATCATTCCACGAATTTTTCACAAAATTATTTAGAATAAAAAGTTCCATTGCCTTTCAATCAAGGCAATGTATCTACTTGTTCAATAAACTATTTTAAGTATTTTTAGAAAATCCCATCAGAAGTTTTCTGTGTCTTTTAAAAACTTTCTTCTATCTCTTGCTGAGAAGGGTCTGTTTCAAATACAGCTTATTAATAGAGAAAAGGTGGAGGAAATAATTTTCTTCTTTTTATTCAATTATCAAAAGAGCAAATATGTTCAAACTTACTATCATAACCTTGCAGTGGTTTGCGGTAGTGGCTAGTGATTTTTCAAATCAGGCACTTCATTTCAGATGACTTAAAAAGAAAAACACCCGATTTTCAAAATGCTTGAAAAAGTAAACCCCTGAAGAGGAGGCACTTTCACTCTTGGCACCTGGTTATTGAAGACCCAATGTCAGATTTGGAGTTGTGCCAGAAGGCGAGCCAAGTAAGTTTAACCAAATGTAGAGAGAGAACAAAACCTCTTATTTCTGTTGAACTTGCTAAGTACTACTGTGTTTAGACTGTATTATAAAAAGACTTCACTTACTTATATAATTGATTTTTTATTTCGTTGCTACCATTGTAATATGGTTACAATGCCAACAACAATAATTGCTGCCAACTTAACATAGGGGATAGCAGAAGTAAACAGAAGTTAAAGCTAAAACTTTCAGACTTTATTCAGCTGTTTGCTGTTTACAAAAAGACTTTTCAGATTTGCTGTTAAAGTGAGCACTAAACATTTATATAGATAGTGAGAACATTCAGTTACATTAGAAAGTATATAAGATAAGCACGAAATTTAAACTTTCATGCCTCAGGGCATAACACTAACTTCCTGGGGCTGAAAAGTAATTTCCCTTTTGGCAGGTTATTCCAAATTCTTCATTATAGAAAGTATAACTTACTAACTTCTGTCAGGAACAGGTTACTGGACAAATGGATTACTTACCTAAACCCTTAAGATATTTCATGTCAGATTTAGAAACCATCCATTCATAATGAGGGAAGAATGGAGGAGAATAAAGGAAATGCATTTCTTTAACTACAGGCTTATCAAAAGCAGGTTAGAAAGTTAAGTACTATAGCTTGATCTTAGATCCTGCAGCATTGAAGTCCCACAGAAAACTCAGGACCATTTGTATGATTAATACTTGTAGTCAAATGGATAAAACTGTAGGGATTGCTAAAAAAAAATGCTGTTCTATGTTTCATTTATTAACTGAAATATGTATAAGAAAAAAATATGAGGGTGGTACACTTAGCTCCCAAAGGATGTAAAATTCAATTTTGACATTTAATAGAATATGAGAAAAGGTTAGATGTTAAATAAAATGCTGAGACATTTGTGAGTGGGATGGAAGAGGAAGAAAGTACATGATATGGTGGGTTAATATAGTTCCAATTTGTTATAACAAATGTCTTGGGGTGACTTTATGATGCTGTATATATCCCAATCACCTGCTTAATGCAAAATATTAACTCTGTGTCTTTAAGCTGGCTTGAGAAGCCAGGCGCTGTGTTTTGAATGCTTCAAGGAAATTTACATTTCTGACTTATCACTAGCTGTTGTGGGGGTTCTCAGGAGAGAACTCTCGCTGGCCGCTTTTCTGTAGCAAAAGGCGAAGGGAACACTTTTACCTTTTTTTCCCTCTGGCCAGTTCTCTCAGTTTTTGTCTAAATTGTTTGCCTGCATTCTCCATCAGGAGAATGGAGAGAGTTAAAACTTACTCTTGGCTTTTTACCTCGCCTCTACCTGAAGCAAGGAAAGAAGACAGCTTTCTTCTGGGACCATGGTTTTTTCCTTCTTCCTTTGGAACTTTACAACAGAGAAATGAACTCCGTTCCACATACCATCACCATCGGAGGCCTACACCATCCTGGGCCTGAGAGGGCCTACTCCGTACTCAAGCACCTAGCTAAAGACAGAGCAGAAGACCACACCCAGAAAAAGGACTCTGAATTCATCCAGGTTTTCTTCAACACGAGAGGTTTATTATTTATTATTCATTTTTTATTTTTTTCTCTTCCCTTCCCCTGGTGTCTGTGTGCACTGTGGGTTTGTTAAATAAAGTTTTTTTCAGTTTCCTCCGAGAAATTCTCAAGGTGGGGGGAAGGGAGTTTTAGAACCCTATCTTCTGCAGAGGAGACTCTTCGAGTCTTCCTCCTAAGTTTGCCCAAACCGTGACACAAATTAAACTTTTTTTTTTTTTAATTACATCTTTTTTCACTCTATGATCAGGGTAACCTGCTATTCAGATAGAGCTGCTGCATTTTTTAAATATTCTACACCTTTGGAGTTTTAACTACTAAATCTTCCAAAGGTGAAGCATTCATCCAATAACACTATTAATGAACTTCAATCAAGAAGATATTTGGATGATGACATAGTTTGAGTATCAGCAGTATTTCCTGTGTAATGTTCTGCTTAAAAGTCTCTTGAGGTGCAATTGCATAAATCAGCTTCTGGTTTAGCTTTTATTTCACAAACTAAAAACCAAACAAATCCCACAGCATTCAGGGTCATAAGGGGTACTGCAAGAACTTCCACAAGAGGTTGTACAATATTTTTTTTTAATTAAAAGCCACTGGAAAACACTAGATGAAATTAAGTTTGTAGTTGTAGTACCAGATTTAATAGTCTGAGCATTTAATTCACACAAAGGAATTACTGGAAAGGAGTACAGATGCAGTGATAAGAATTTCAGCTATGCTACCTCTGGGATTCCCAGTCTATCCCCTAAGCCACTGCCATGTGGTTTTCTTGCAGCCTTCGTCCTCTAGTTTTCTTCAAGAACTTCAATTTATTTCTGCACAAAAGCACAACTTCAATAGGATGGTGAGAAAGGGCTGCTGCATGCTATTTACACAAATCCAGTGGTTTGGGGTAAAATTAGATATTTTTGGAAGGACATATCCCAAGGTATTTGCCACTATTATGGCCCCATTACATCTTCTATGAGCCTATAATGCCACGGGAAACTTTAGCTCTAAAGACCAATCTTTTCCTCTCACCATACAATTGTGGAAGGCTAAGTTGTCTACTCAGAATTTTGATTTTCACTAATCTTTTTCATTCACTTAGTTTTGTATTTTATATCACAAATTGTATATTTTTGCATTCATTGTGCAAGTCAATGAATGACGGTAAATGACAGACAAGAAGAAGTTAGACTCTGATCTAAGAAATTCTTGGGTTTTTTTCCAAATCTATCCTGTATATCTTATATGACCTTTGACAGGATGTTAAATAGACCATGGTAACAATGGACCATGTTGGTGTGGAGAGGAAGAAAGTAATAATTTTCTTGATCATAATAATAGTGATAGTAAAATATTCCAAAGTGAGAAAATTATTTCACATTATAGTAAAATACCAGAGGATCACCAAAGTTGCACAATAGCATGCAGCTTCGTCAGCTGCTAGACTCCTGAGAAAAACAACTACAGAATGATGCTTCTGACAGCTGTCCTACTTGTAGTATGCTGGAACTGTTCAGAGCTCTGTCTGATCTGTCTGGCAAACAAATCTAAAGGAATGGAAAAGATAATGTGAAAAGGAATTCTGCATAGGAAGAGCTGATATCTGTCATCACTTGACTATACCGTGGTACTTTGAGTTCATATGTCTTAGTTGTGACTGTAGTTTCTGGTGTAATATTTCATCAGTATTAATACTTGAGGATCCAGGCAGCATAAACTGTTTACTAAAGCACAGTCTATTTTCTTGGCTTTACCTTTTTTCCTTGGATAGTTCTGCACTAAATTATCCATTTTGCAGTGGCTTCAGACCTCGACCACTAGTGCTTTGATCATGCAATGACAGATTGCTAGTCTTATGTTGCATTATCTAGGTATGTTATCTTAAAGGATGAATAGATGGAAGAAATGAAGCTCAGCACATTTTCTGCTGTGATGTTTCTTTGTCACAGGAAATCCTGATCACCTAATTGAGGATCCTTAGATTCATTAGATGATCATTCTTTACTTACACCAGCTTTCCACTTTCTCAATTGGTGTTTTGGTTTTCTCTATGAGGCTGTGCTGCTTACATATTGCTGAGATATATAGCTTTGCTCTGTCACTCTTTCAGATGTAGTTGTGCATGACTGCTGAGAGTACCAATTCCTGACCTGTTTGCAACATCTGTCCTTGCTCTACAAGTGCAGTCTGGCATTCTAGTCTCTCTCTCTTGGGCCATAGGAAAGGTGTTTATGTGGCTCCTCACACAGAAAAAAAAATCAAGTTTTAAAATATCCTGTCATTGTTTCATTTCTTAGTTTCCTACTCCTTACTTGTGCTCACTCTTATTTAACTCCCATGAAATCAGTACCTTATTGGACTACAGATGTAAGCCAGCACCAAAAAACAGAAGGCCTGGGATTTGAAGAGGAAGATCCTGACTTAGAAATCTAATCATGATGGCTTGAGTCCATGAGAATTTTGCCCTGATTTCATTACTTCCAGAACAGGCTTCTCATTATGTGTTTCACATCTGAAGCTTGAAAACCAAATATATCAATTAATTAAATAACACCACCTTTAAGTATGTGCTCATGTGTGCCATTCTTGATCCTTTCTGCTTTGAAAGGAAGGGTTTTCTCTTCATGCTCTGAATACTTCATGTTCTGGATACGTACTGGATGTTTTGCTTATGATTTCATTGAGCTATTTCTATTCATCAGCCTATGTGATAATGTAAAATGTCATGCACATTAATATGATGACAGTATGTAGCAAAATAACTTCCTTTACAGGAAACTGGTTCCTTAGATGCTTATTACAGGAAGGTGATATATAAGGGTACTGTAATACTGTTAGGCTTGAATCTAAAGAATCATAATTATCAGTCTAAAGGAAGCAGATATTGATGCAACTGCCTGCCCAGCATCAAAGGCACCACCAAGTTTGCCAACCACAGAAGATCTAATCAGAGAACGTATAAAATAGCTGATGTGAACCTCAAGGAAGGTCTAGTTCATCCATCCTCCTGTCTCCAACAGGTCTAATTAAAAATTTTAAAACCTTGCAATAAAAAATAATCTATTCATGTGTTTCATTATTTTTTCTAATCAAAATATTTCTTTCTCTCTCTCTAACCTAACAGTCCAATTGTTGCATTGCAAGTCTATTAGTTCTCCTACCACACATGATGAACTTGGAGAACCAATGATTCTCTTCTCAGCAATCTTTCATGATTTTGAAGACTGTGTCCCAGACTCTGAAGACTAAATGATAAACTCCAGTTCTTCCAACATTTCTCATAGGTCATATTTTTCCGGTTTCTCTTTATTTTAGTTGTTTCTTCAAATATTGAAGAATTCAAATACTCCAGTTGTCCCTCATTTTTTGTTGTATCTGGTGCCTAAAATAATACCATACATGAATGAAGAAGGAATATTTTTTCCTGTGTCTACAGTCTGTATTGTTCTTTACAAAGTGGGTACTTTCCTTATTCAGCATATTGTTGCCTCATGCTCAACTACAATCCACTATAATACTCAAATTTTCTTTTAACATAATCCAGCCTGTGTATGGGTAATTATTGCACCAGACTCTCTACTCATCCTTATCAAATTCAGATCACTGCACTGTAATACCATTTTCTGAAATGATGTCAGTCTTCACAACCATCTTCAGATTTAACAGGCATATTATCTATTCCATCATTTCAACATGTATATCCTGTATATCCATATAAATGCATAAATATTTATAAATATATGTATGCAAATATAGGTGAATAAATATTCCTTGAGGCATGTCACAGTTGAACACTTAGGACATTTAAACTTTCATAGCCCATATAAGGTTATGTGATAACGAGCTGGTCTCCACACAGATAAAGGAGCCCAGAGGAGCAATGGCAGCTGTGGGAAGCCAAATAACACCATGATTTAACTCCTTTGTGACTATTACAGGAGTCATCAAAGTATGAAAATCTCACCCTCAAAGCCACGAAGGAGCACTGAAGCCCCTGCACCCACCCCAAGGGGTACAGCTAACACCAGGTGTCAGAGGGGAGGCTGGCCAAGTTGCCCCACAGACTGGTGACATTGCCCAGAGGTTTGCTGTGGGGTGCAGGGAAGAGCATTTCAGTACCACACAAGACTTCTGAGATGTTTAGGGGATCAAAGTCAGTGAAATGGGGATGGTTTGGGGAGGATCAAGTGTAGATAAATAGAGAAAGAAGAGTACTAACGGAGTATATTGCACATAAAAAAGAGTCTGGTCTTTTGACATCTGAAGATAAACTCTTTATTAAACTCCGTATCAATTGTTTTTTCCTGGGTGTGGAGCTCTGGGGGCTGTGTGCATGTGTGGAGAGGATTGGTGTGCCAGTGGCTGGGTTGGGCCAGAGGTGGGAGGCCCATGTACCTCTGGTACCGTTATGGGGTATGATGAAGATGCGACATCAGGAACCCAAACTTTCCAATTTGTTATATATTTTTCAATATATGTAAGAACTTCTGCCCAGTTGATATTCAAGGAGGAGAAGGGAAGGACTGAACTAGAAAGAAAGGAAATAAAGACCTTCATAACAGAGGAGTAAAGCTGATCTAATCTGGCTTTGTTTCACTTCTTTTTATATTTGTCTCTTTCTTTCTTCTTTTGTGGATGTGCGTTTGTGTCTGTCACCAAAATGAATTATGACTGCAGTAAATTTCTTGAAACCATTTCTGTTTTCTTAATTCATTTGGAAAAAAAAAAAATTGCAAAATACTATTTTCAACCAAAATCATAGAATCATTAAGGCTGGAAAAGACCCCTAAGATCGTCAAGTCCAACTTTTGACCAAACATTACCTTGTCAACTAAACCATAGCATTGAGTTCCATATCCAGTAATTTCTTGAACACTTGCAGGAATGGTGACTCCACTACGTCCCTAAAAAGCCCATTTGTATACTAGACCACCCTTTCAGCAAAATTATTCTTCCTGATGTCCAACCTGAACCTCTCCCAGCACCCCTTGAGGCCATTTCCTCTTGTCCTGTCACTTGCTTACTGGGAGAATAGGCCAATCCCACCTTCCCACAATCTGCTTTCGAGGTAGCTGGAGAGAGTGGTAAGGCCTGTCCTCAGCCTCTTTTCCTCCAAGTTAAGCAACCCCAGCTCCCTCAGTTACTCGTCACAAGACTTTGTAGATGCTTCACCAGCTCCATTGCCCTTCTCTGGACATACTCCAGCACCTCAATGTCTTTCTTGAAGTGAATAGCATAGAACTGGACACAGTACTTGAGCTGTGGCCTCAGCAGTGCTGAGTACAGAGGGCCAATCACTTCCCTGTTAAACTGGCCACACTATTTTTGATACAAGCCAGGATGTCATTGGCCTTCTTGGCCACCTGGGCACACTGTTGGCTCATGTTCAGCTGGCTGTCAACCAGCATCCTGAGGTCCTTTCCTGCTGGGTCACTTTCCAGCCACCCTTCCCCAAGGCTGTAGTGTTGCATGGGGTTAGTGTGACCCAAGGGCAAGACCTGATACTTCTTGTTGACCCTCATACAATTGGCCTTGTCCCATGGATCCAGCCTATCCAGATCCCTCTGCAGAGAGATCCTGCCCTCCAGCAGTCAACATTCCCACCTAGCTCGGTGTTGTCTGAGAACTGACTGAGGGTACATTTGATCCCCTTGTCCGTGTCATTGATAAAGATATTAAACAGGACTGGCCCTGTTTAACAACCGCACTAGTGACCAGCCACCAACTGGACACAGCACTATTTACCACTGGCTGTCAAGCCAGGTTTTAACCCAGTGAAGAGAGCACCTGTCCAAGCTGTAGGCTGCCAGATTCTCCATGATAATGCTGTGGGAGACAGTGTCAAAGGTTTTACTTAAGTCCAGGTAAATATCCACAACTTTTCCCTCATCCACTAGGAGGATCACCTGGTCATAAAACAAGATCAGGTTGGTCAAAGAACCTGCCCTTCCTAAACCCATGCTGGCTGAGCCTCCCCCCTGGTTGGCCATGTGATCGCATTCAAGATAATCTGTTCCATAACATTCCCCAGCTCCAAGGTCAGGCTGAGAGGCATGGAATTCCCTGGATTCTCCTTCTGGCCCTGAATAATTCTGAATTTACTGTAATAACACCCAAACTGCATTAGTTTTAACTAAGATGAGCTCAGAGACCTGTAAAACACCTTCTTGGAACAAAGAAAGATCCTGACACACACAGACAGTAAAGTATTCAGAGATTCTACACAGCTGGAGCATTTAAGAAGAAGGTTAGATAGTAATATACAGTTTTCAAAGTGATTGAAACTATCATCTAACTGATAAGGCAGATGTGTATGTTCAAAGAGGGGTAGACTTACTTTGATCTTGCCTGAAGTTCTGATAATTGCATGTTTTTAGCTGAGAATGTTTAACGATCTTTTATGTGATTTGTTAAATTTTTTAAGTCTCACTAGCCTATCTGAAGTAAAATTCATTAAATGTGAACATAAGCGGGCTCATATTGATGTCATTGAAAATGTGTCATTTTCCAAGTTCTTTTCACTTATAACATGTGCAGAAGCTTTACTGCATATTCACAGAGCATATTTATAATATTAACTATATATTAGAATATTAATCACATATAATTTCTTATCTAACTACATAGTTTCAAAGAAATGCGGCAATCAGTACCAACACATTCAAGTGTTGGTCATCACAAGTACTCAACTCTACTTGAGAAATGAATTAAACATTGCCTTCAGATACTGCAATATCATTTGTACATTTTGACTAATCTATTTCAGCAACATATACAGGGTATATTTATATAAACCAAATTATTTTTATCCCGAAAAAGAAAATAAAAATAAGTAATATGTACTAAGTTTAATAACAAAAATAAGCTGCATTAAAACCTTTTCAGCTACAGAAGTACTGATTCTTCATTACTAGAAATTACAGGACAATCCAAAATACACGATGTTTTGAGTGAGGTTTTTTTCATATGCAATCAATGATATTAATAAAGGTTCCATGCAGTTACAAAAGAAACAAGCTGAATGTAAATGATCAAAATATTTTATTGATGGTTTTAATAGTTTCTTGTCCAGAGAAGCACAGGTACAGTCATAAGCCAAGCATTTTACTGCTTCCAGAAAAAATATGAACGTTCAATCCCTCTACAACCAATTATTTCAAACCAAATTAATGCACAAAGCACTAATGTTTGAGATTTTAAAAACTCACCCAACAACAGAACAAACAAATGAAAGAAACCAGAAAGAATTTCTGGTGGCATTGTAACATGAAGATGTCACATGTATTTGCTGATATGATACCTGATGTCAAAGCACTTTGAAAATTTCTTATAGGTGACAGTATAACCACTGCAACTCTTTCTGGTTAAACTTCATGCCAATGTTGTCCTATGTGAACATTCAGGTCACTCTTGCTCTCTGTGGAGTGGTTTGCGCTCCGGAGGTAGCATTGGCTGTAATTTCTGCCAGCGTTGTGGAGGCCAGAGAATATGAGTAGCTCGGGCATGTAGAAGTCCAAGAGAAACCTGCAACCAAAATATAAACCAGAGATGTTATTAGCTAATGCAAATAAATCAATATGTAAAAATACAAAGCACATGATGATTTGTTAGAGCAACGGGAGAATACAAAGCAGAGGAGTGAGTACTCTCATGCATGTAACGAGGGGAAAAGAAATTGTCTTCAGTAAGAATTTCTCTTTCTCCTTTTTTTGATAAAACATTTTGTGAAACTCAGCTTACTGAAATGCACCGTCTGTAACAAAGAACTAGGAACATTTTTTTTCATTTTCAAGAAAAAAAGCTGCTCAAAACAGGTGAGGCATTCTATAATCCACATAAAGCTTTTGATTATTAGTTATTCTGGGTGCAGAGAACAAACTTCAGGTATCTATTCTGAATAAGTTAAACAGAACCTGTGTCTCGGATTTGAGTCATGTACACTAACCACATCAGGATATGGGCTTTTCTAAACATGCTGTGCTTACTATTTATCACTGTCCTTCAAAATTCCATTTTGTCTTCAACCAAAAATGGAAACTACTGTGAATTGTAAGGATTTCCCTGAGGATGAAAATGTATTTCTCTACAGATCAAATACTTTTGAAATGCTAGGTCTACTTACATTTAATTCATATGTTTTGCAAACATGTTTTACCATCTTATTATTATTGTTTACTTCAATAATTTTACTTCAATAAATCAAAATAAAATTCAACCCTGATATTGCTTATAAATGAATCACATGACAGTTTAGAAAACTGAATTCCTTAGAAAATCTTAAGTAAATTACAAACAAGGCCCTTTTCCTATATACTATGAAAATGGCTAGACTAAGAGTAACAATAGAACAGTCAGAAGTTCAGACTGAGATAAGACAGTCCATACTTAACACTCAAATTAAGTAATTTTGTATGGAGTTCATCTCACTTAATTTGAAAAGCCTGCAGGATAAACTTCTGCATTTGAATTATTTGTTTAGACTTCTTCTAAAGAAAATAGCATATAAGAAGCATCCAGCACCAACAGAAAAGTTATAAACAGGACAGAAACACGGTTAGAAATACTGGACTGTCTGTGTCTGTGAAAAGATGAAAGAATTAAGATTCCTAAAGAGACAACAGCATTATAAGTCTACAAAATTAGTAATGCATGGATTAAAATAAATACATAGGCTTTATTTGCCTTTTATGTCATTATTTCTCATAAGAACAAGGAAATATCAATGATATTATCCTACAGAAGTTTTTAAGCCAACAAAAAGGAAATGCTTCTTCAGAATGTGCAGGATTACATCATATGTGCATACATCATACAGGATACTGAAGAGACTAAGAAAAAATAGCAAACTGGTTCAGAAAGTAGTGATGGAAGCAAAGTCCAACACAGATAATTGAACACAACCAGTGTAGTCTCTATACTCCATATTAGGAACCATAGAGGGGAAAAAATGTATACTTGTTTTATTCTTACACTTTAATGATCTGGTATTGGCTGTTGTCAGAGCCAGGAATTAAATGGATTTCTGGTCTGAACTTGTATTTTGCTGCTTAAATTTCTATCTAAACTCAGTTCCATTCCATTTCTCATTAAAAAAAAAAAAAGTGATTTTAGTAAGCAGGTAATTCAGCATTTTATGCAAATAGACATCAAATAGGCCCCTAGGAATATCTTCAGCTAATTTTCTTGATTTAATTTCATAGGATTAATGTATATTCACCAGTCTCTCTCTACTACATAATCAAATCAGTGAAGCTGAAGTGGTATATATCTAATTCCATATTCTGTAGCTTGATGAAGCAGGTGCTGAATTACTTGAATATAATTTGGTTACTTAATAACCCATGATATCTAGAAGAATCTGAAGTAGATCACTGAATTGCAGTCTAGTATCATATTTCACTTGCTTGATCCCTTGCAGAGACCACTTGTTTCCCAGATCCATTGCAGCTTTTCTTCCTACATTTAAGCAAAGGACAGGCTGCTAAGTGACAACTCTTTTTCAATAGGATTGAGCAACATTTTTTAATGTCTTGACACACTTCTGTGTAGCTTGGTTGATATTTATGGAATTCACAACATCCTTTATTTTAATTAGCCCATAAAGTGGGCTGGAAATGTAATATTACCATGTTGGGTTTTTTCCCTGAGCATGCAGCATGATAGCACACACATTACAGGCTGGTGCCAAAATATAAAACCACAGCAAGTCCCACAGCTGCATATAAAATGTTACAGCATTAGTACAGAGAAAAATGTTAAAATACTCTTTTCAAACACAAATAACATCTCATTTTCAAAGCTCTGTGTTTTTCTCAGTACATTGCTTGTTACTGATGTCAGCAGGAGGTCTGCAAACAGACTGAGAATATAATAAATGAATCAAAACTTGTTTTAAGCTGAAGCTGGGAATAATTTTGCCCAGAGGATTACTTCTACTGACCATCATCTGCCTTGAAACTAATAAAGAAATCTCCTTCCCATAAACATGATTTACAGCATGACTACAGTTAAAAAGAAAAAACAGATATTGTTGGGTGATGGAAGCCTTTACTAAATAACAAATTACACCGATGCTATTGGACTTCTTCTATAATAACTTAAAGGTTCACTTTAAAACCACCTTGATGTCTGACTTCTGCAAACAACCGTAATAACTTTTTTCATTTCCTATTGTTATTCTGTACTTACCACAGCAGCCATGAATTTCACCGAGGAAGAACAGAATTGTTCACAGAGAATAACCTGCCCTTGTTAATGGGTTTACCCTCATCAAGGTTAGATATGGATGAACTCAGAAGGGTGAACTGAGAGGCTAGACTTTCTGTTGTAACATTGAAATACTGAAATAATCTATGAATTAATCACTTCACTTACAGACACTATTTTCTCCCTTTACTTAAGAAAATGAGTTTATCCCCTTGAAACACTGTCCTAACTATAAGAAAAATCAGTACTTTAGAGGCACAAATTCTTTGAGGAACGTATTTCCTTCACAGACACAGAGATGCCAGCAATTAAATAGTTGGGGCTTATTTCTACATTATGACCTATTTGTTATTCTTGCTAAGCCATTTAAGATTTTTTTTTTTAAATCTTTGAATATTAAATTGAACAACTGAGAAGTCACCCTGTTAACACAGAAATTTTATCTACAAAATAAGTTTTGAATTAATAATAGTGTTTTGACACTGTTACTGTGCTAAAAGCATATTTCCTCAGTGTCTGCTTGTTGTTAGTATGTTAGTTGTATGGAGACTGATTAGTTTTGGCACTGCACTAGGACGAGATAAGCCTAAGATTGATAGTGCTATCTGCAGTGGTACTTACAACAATCTTGCTCATTTTGTCCTAACAGGTTGGGATAAATGCACCTCTACTAGTATAAAGACTTACAATAATATCACTTTGTCTGGTTCCAAAATGCATCACCACAATGGGAAAAGCAGTATTCAGACTGTACAAGAGTCCTGTATACATGTAGGATACAGTGGAGCACACCAAAATTTCTATGGAAATAACAGGTGTTCAGTTTGGATCTCAAAAAAAGGAAAAGTCCAGATAAGGGTGTGATCCTATGTGCTGGTTTTCGCTGAGATAGAGTTAATTTTCTTCACAGTGTCTGGTATGAGGCTGTGTTTTGGATTTGTGCTGAACACAGGATTGATAAAATAGAGATGTTTTTGTTGTTGCTGAGCAGGGCTTACACAGAGCCAAGGCCTTTTCTGCTTCTTGGACTGCTACTGCTACTGGCGAGGAGACTGAGGGTGCCTGGGAGGTTGGAAGGAGACACAGCCAGGACAGGTGACCCCAGCTGACCCAAGGGATATTCCAGACTATATAACATCATACTCAGGATATAAAGTTGGGGAAAGCAGGAAGAAGGGAAGGTTTGGAGTGATGGTGTTTGTATTCCCAAGTCACCATCACACGTGATGGGGCCCTGCTCTCCTGGGGATGGCTGAACCCCTGCCTGCCTGTAGGGAGCAGTGAATTAATTCCTTGTTTTGCTTTGCTTGTGTGCATGGCTTTTGCTTCTTCCATTAAACTGCCTTTATCTCGACCATGACTTTTCTGGCTTTTACCCTTCCAAGCCTCTCTCCGATCCTGCTGGTGGGGGAGTGATCGAGCAGATATGTGGACTGGCATGAAATCACCACACCCTAACAAGGGTATTCTCAACTTTCCCGGAGTATCTAAAGTCTACCCAAACAGCTAAATTCAAGTACTGCAGCTCCTAGTTGTGAGTTCACTTTGTGTTAGGAACATTTCCCACAGATTTCTCCTTGCTTCTTTTTTCCTTAAGCTTTCTTGATTTTGCTGTAGCGTAAACACCCAAGATTTAAAATTCTATAATAATGCTGCAACAAGGAAGCACAACACCACTAAATATAACCTAAGAAACAGAAATACAGAACCAAATCCCCTAAACCTTTAAAAATTTTTCCAAAGTTAGACTTCCTAACTGGTCAGTTTTCTAATTGGAAGTAATAAACATAGAATTAAAGACTACTTAGATTGGCAAAGACCTCTGAGATCATTGAATCCAACCATTAACTCACTGTTCACCACTAAACCATATCCCCGAGTGTCACATCCACATACATTTTGAACACTTCCAGACATGTAATAAGACAAAAAGACAAAAGAAAAATGCTAGAATGTTAATACAGCTGTATCGTAGCCTTGCAATTCAGTATATCCATTGACAATAGCAAGCTGTAGACCTTGTATCAGCTCAGCAAGGCTTCAAGATTAATTTCTCAAGATTTGTCTGAACTTCTCCTGCCTGGAGTTTTGCTTCAGCTTGTTTAGCTGCAACAAATTTTCTAATGATTGGGTGACTATTGCCTAATCTGTTACAATTTTGCTTATACTGCTTATATTTGCACAATCTTGTGGTATAATCAGAGTTTTTACATATGCATTAAAAAGTAATTATTCTGTATATAATTAAATATTTATGATTTGAATATGATAATAAGGTATATAGGACTGTAGGCATGGGATAATAAAAACAGACTGAAAAAGCCTAGCAATGGTCATCAAAAACAAAAGCAACTGACTGACAAAAAGGTTTTAAGGCAAGCAAAAAGGAAAAAAGTAGAGAATAAAAAGGAACATGCTAGCATAAAATAAAATATATAATAAATATGGACACAAAGTGACACAGCAAATCAATAAAGAACAAGGAAAGAAAGAGTTAGAAAATGTGCTAAATTAGTGGAACTGAGATTGAGAAAGAAGAAACGATCAACACCACAGTTCTCCTAGTGAAGAGTTCAGGGTGTCAGCAACTCATGAAAGCACCCTTTTCACTTCTTTTTGAGGAAGATGGATACTGCCAACCTTGGGACCTAAAGGGGCAGTATAACCACTGAGAAAAAGGTAGATATTTGGAAGTGGTTGCATGACATCTTTAAACCGTTTTGATGAGACTTATTGTGTATTAATTTGATAATTTGGACTGCAAACAGTAATATCGTTCTAACTGAACTAACCCTATTGACAGTCTAAGTAAAATATTGTAAATAGTTGTGATTTTGATGCAGTTGTGACTCAGTGGCTTCTCATATCATGGGATCTTGCTATTTTGCTCACAACAAAGTTTTGACTGTAATATTATGTTACTTTTAATTTTCTGAGGCTACATAAACTCTCATTAAGTGGTGCAAAGTAAAGAAAAGCTATCTTTCTTTTCCTCTCTTGATATTTCTTTTTGTATTTTTCTAAAACCAAAATGGTGATTTTGATGAAATCTTAGTAAATACATTTCACCATTTCTCACATTAAAAAAAAAACCCTAAACAACCAAAATTAGAAAAATTAAATGGACTTTTTCATTATTTCCTCACAATGCGTTTTGACTTTGGGAGATTTTCACTGAAATCTTAGTTATTTCAATAAAAACATGAAATATGTGAAGCACTTACATCTTTGTGACAGAAGGTGCTGTAACAATCACATTACGTAGTATAAAATAAGAAATCTAGGAATATCTAGATCAGTCACAGAAGACAGTAATAAGAAAAGGTAATAGGAAAAAAATATTAAAGCACACCAGTAATCCTTATCATTGGGTCCACACAAAAACCCTCTCTGAGGGTGTACTAGAATAAGTACTTGAGTATGAGTATACTCCTGAAGAAGAAATATGATCTTTTTTCATCATATTTCAGCCTAGAAAAATTTCCATACTCCTTTCTTCTGGTCTCATTAATAAATGTTTAAATTGTGCAAATCCTGTGAAATACCATTGAAAAAGAACAATAATAGCTACCCAAGAAATCGAAATAGAACTAAACTACAAGTGCCACAGATGCCACCTCTGTACTTCAGAAATTCCACCAACAGTGAGAAAATTACAATTTAAAGGCCAGTCTCTGGTTTTGCAGTCACTTTTGCTTTAGTCTCTTAAGCTGAGTTATATTCTAGCAATATTGCACAGGCCTGCCAAATGCTGTGGCCAATGACAAACATGCAAACACAAAAACCTAAAATTTTCTCAAACCTAAAACAGATAAAACAATACGAACAATCACATTGTTTCAAATATGTTTTCTATTCTCTGAAGTAATATATTCTCATTACATTTTTTTCTTCACAGGCAGGTTAGCTAAGAAGCATTACATGTAGCCTTTCACATAGTCACCACTGCGGAACATCAGCTATATAGAAAATTTGAGAAGGAAATTTTGTGTTTCGTAACATAAACTTATTGGGGATGGTCAGGAGTTATTCCGGAGCAGTACAGGTCTATTCAGACTATATTTTACTGGCTGGATACTTGCCAGTCCCCAGAGAGGTTCTGAAAGGTGCCAATACACATTAGATGAAAAATCCTCTGATATGGCGAAACCCTGAGTGATTTAGAGATGGCACCATTGGAGCAGGCATAGAGCTTCAATGAATTTTTCCAGATCTAGTAGTTCATAGCCCCACTACCTTTACCCCATCAGCCAATCAGCTGTAGTTTAATGATACTGATATCCTGAACGACTGGGAAGGGCAAATTTGCATGGATGTTGAAAGCTGTGTAAAGGGACCAGGCTAATGAGAAAGGTGAGAAAAAGTTCTAGAATATTTCAGCCCTCAAAATCTCAAAGAAATCCTCAAGACAGAAGCACAGGCAACTACGCAGTGTTTCAGGTATAACCCTAACAAAAATATAAAGCATGGAATACCTATCTGTGTCAAATTAGATTGCATGTCTTTAAGAAATGGTGTGGCACTGGGTTTTGATGTTAGATGGTAGCTGTAAAATGGTCTCACAGAGAATTATCCCAGTAAATTAATCTCTCAAAAAAATCCATACTTTAATAGAAAGTAAACATGATTGCTATTACATTTCATTTTTTGTAGATGGTTGAACTTTGAAACAAGTACTGTGAAGTGCAGTAGTAGGAAAAGGGCTCAATAAAAATAAAATCCTGTGGATTACAGTAAAATCCCAGAGAAACCACTTCCTTTAGTGGAAATATCTGGCACAATGAACAGTGACAGAAGAAACAAATATCCTTCACCTCCTTCTTTTATGAATCCAAGAAGAATACAAATATTAGAATCAATAAATTATTTTGTAAATAAACCCATACCACAATAGAGGTTCTTTAACTTATATCAGCTCACTGAAGGTTGACATAACAAGATGCCGACTAGCTCATGAATACAAAAAGTGATAGATTCCTTTCTAATACATAGCAAAGTGCCAGCATATTCCTCGTTCTTTCTTCTTGTAACTGAAGAAATCAGACCTAATGGAGCCACACATATCTAGTGACAAAGAAAAGAATGCAGCCCATTAATCTTGTTACTAAGTGTTCCATTACAGTTCCATTAGTTTGATAGCTGAAGCAGCAGCTCCAGCTACAGATAAAAGATCCCATATGTGTTTTCTTTCACAGAGATACTATATAATCAACAAAGGTCTGTATTAGTTATCAGATTTAGAAGTGCTCATTTAGATAGAAAATATATTTTTAAAATATGAAAGTATATAAATGACAATTATTTTATTTTAAGGAAGTCTTAGTGAAAGTATGTACTTAAAAGTTACGCACATATCACATATATGCACAGACAAAATCACAAAAAATCATGTAAAAGAGAGAAATGTATTTCAAATGCAATGGTTGATTCCCAGAATTAATAAAATTTGCATGTTAGCACAGAATAGCTGTATGATATTATTATAACAATTGTGATTGCTCCAATGCAACACGGTTTTGCAATTTAACCTATTCATATAAGAAGAAGCGAGCAAAGTCACTGTATTGTAATAAATATTCAGGTTATTGACTGAATTGGAAGAATGTACTAAATATCAAAATAATTGGATTGCACTCTCATTTTTCTAGCATGTCTACATGCTTATGTAAACCTAAAGTTACAAAAGAGGAAAAGGAAAGAAAAGGTCACTGAAAATAGAATATATTTCACATATGGGATTTTTCTACGGTTAAAGGTGCAAAGACTAGCTAACATTGAACCATAATTGAAATTCATAGAAGTAGCACAGATTTAAAGGATTTCAGTCTAAAGTAGTGTATCATTTATTCATCTCTTGAAGAAATCAGCTGTCAATGCCATTGACTAAATTAAATACAGTAACAGGCTTGGTGCAAGAATTCCATGAATTGAATTATATTTCAATGCCTTTTCTTGGAGTTGTCATGGATATATTATTGAAAAAGACACTATAGCTAATTAACCTCTTCACTCCTTCACAGATTTTTCTGTGTTTTCTGTTGTCTAAAGACATCCTTTTAAAATAGGGGTTAGCATAGAACAGAGCACTACTATTCTTTTTTCTTTGGTAAGTATAGCAGTCTTAGCAAATATTCTTTCTTGCTTATGATTAACAGAACCATTATGCTAAATCAGTCTACAAAAGGATTTATAAACCAATCTATTATTTATGTTAGATTTCTAGTAATAAAAATGGTGAAAGAATTTGCTTAGTATGATGCACAGTATGATGATGTGCTTTGCATGCTGCATATACATAGATATCATTTAATAGTTAAAAGCTTTTTAGTATTTCACTGGGTGATGCACAAAGTTCCTGATTAAATAGGATTATCAGTAAGTCAGGTAACAACAGAAAAACAAAATGTACTAATAGCTCTCATGAAAGAGACCCATATAAAAAAGCTGTAATATATTTGCAATTCAATATTTTAAGAATTGATAAATCAAGTGGCAGAAAAAAAATTATTAAAACACATTTATTATCTTCACCTAGAAAATATTAGCTAATTCCAAAATCTGTGCATATTAACTATTTAGGAACCCATAAAAGCCTTCAATGTGAATTCCTGTTCAGCAACGTATTGTGTCAGTGCCAACAGTCAGAAGATTGTCAGGCTTAGTGACATTTTTCAGCTTACTACACTGATATTGATTATGTTCATTGTCTTTCTTGACTGAACAATTAGGACACTAAACAGAACGACTATGCATTACAAATTAAGTTGATTTCCGGTTTGGTGCCATTGCGCGTCATTAATTTAGTTTCAGCCTGAAGCTTTGGCAAACACAGTGGTACAGTGCAAGGCATTCAAGGGTAGGCGTGAACAAGTGGGCCCAAGAGCTCACACACTACCCAGGGACTCAACTCCTCCTCTCATTACGCTGCTCCTCCAGACGCAACTCATCCCCATAGGCTGGTACTTGAGCAGAGGCAACTATGCCCTCTGCTCTATTGCCCCTCCTCTGCAGCCTGCTGTGCTTACAGGAAAACCAGACTTCTGCATCCTGGCACTGCTCTGGCCACAGAGGTTTACCGTGATGCTCTGTGCAATATGGGAGAAAGCTCTGGTGTGTTCCTGCTCTGCTTCCACTTCACACTCACAGATAAAGTAGTCCCTAATGATGAGTGGCTAGTATTCGAAGCTGAGCAAACAAGATAAGATGACAGATGAAATTCCACCAAATTTCTGTGGAAATTCACAACTGTGTCAGGGATCATATGCGTGCAAGCTGGGAGAGGTGGCATTTCAGACTCATTCAGGAGAACTAAAAGGAAAGGAAGGAGTCCTACTGTAGAAGGAAGCAGTAGGCTTTGATTTCTAGATACACTCAAATTCTTCTTCAAGAAAAGTGATATGAAATCCCCCCACATGCTAGCTGCAGCTAATTTATATTCTTCATACACTTTCCAAAAGCTCAGAAAGTACCTGATCTTATGGGTCAAAAGTCAGGGCTATTTATGAACCTAGAGAAGTACCAAAACTAAAGAATGTCATGGAGAACATCTCATCTCACTTATGCCTTGTCTGTCTGTAGGAGTGAGCAGCTTCATCAGTGAGCAGTGTGATGGGACAGCATTGGGAGTATTTGGGATAGTTCATTATCTTAAATTTTCCTTGGCAGATACCTGGCAGTCATGTTACAGTAATTATCAAATGCTGAGGCAAGAAAGAAAAAAAAGACAAAGTAAAAAAGGCCAGCAGTAGCTAGAAAAGTTAATTTAAGGGAATCAGTGAGAAATTACCTCTTAATTAAAATAAAATGGTATAAGACCTTATGATATTACAACGGTTACTGGGCAAAGTAAGCCTTTTCTAAAGCTAGAATTGTTCAGGGATTTTCAGTGACAATAGCTTGTGTGTACAGCAAACAGATCCATCAGCTGGTTCATAGCTTTTATGGTTTTTATCACCTTTTAGATTTAGTCTGATACAAATGAAGTTGTTGCAATACTCTTTAATAATGCATCACTTTTAAGTACATATTTTCACTGTTTAAGACTTCCTTAAAATAATTTTGATTTTCTCTTACCCCAAAAAGATGACTGTTCAATAGACTATTCCACTTAACTAAATATTTTAAAATATCCTACTGTGAGGTTTGCCTATATTTTCTTTCAAAATGGCAACAGAAACAGTTTGACTTACAGAAAACATGCTGTTGGCAATAGGAGCTATGAAAAGCAATGGGGAGTAAATATTAAATGAGCAGTTAGGATATCAAAATGTCATTAAATAGCTGCATGATATGTTATTAAAATTATAAAAGACTTTTTAATAGAGATCTTTGTGTGAGGATGGCTAGAGCTCATCTAAATTGGTAAATTTCAACAAGATAATTCTGTATACATAATCTCCCTGAGTTGATTTACTGAGAAAAAAACCCACAGAAATACATCAAACATATACAATTTTTTTTTCTCTCCCTGATAGATATAGTAATAGCTATGAATTTAAGAATACTAAATACTTTCCTTTCTTTGTCTGATTTATTCTGTATTTTGTTAAAACTATGGAGAAGAAGATTAAATTTACTAAACCCAGCCTTTACTTTACTTGGGAAAAAAAAAAATCTCAAAAACTTTAATATTTTTCTTATTCATTCTTACTATTATTTAGCATTCTGTGTTTACATGACACTGTGACATTTGTCAAAATAGAAGGCTTCTTGGTATAATTCAATTCATATAGCTATCCTTTCACTTCATAACAGAACTTATACAATTGACACTATATACTTATGAATGTACTTTTCACATCCTACATAACTAATCCTCTTCACATTAACATTTTTTCTTTAGTTCACTCCTGATTAGCTTAAGATAATAGCATAAGAGGTTTTACAGAGAAAAGAAAAGGTTCACAAAAATATATCAGAAATATAACAAGATACACATCTTTATCAAGATATAACTTTAATCAAATACTGTTGCAGTTCTTTCATGCAATCCTGAGTCTACAAGGGCTGCACATCTCACATGTGAGATGACTGTTTAGTTCTCCACAGAAAACTCCCTCAGTGAGGGAACAATGGTGCTTATGGAGAAGCCAGTTTTATAGAGCTGTGACGTGACAGATCGAATCCCCAGCCCTGGCTTGTGCACCAGCAGCCCTAGCAGACTGATCCAAAGGAGGGGCAGGGGAGCAGCAGTCAGCTCCCTTTAGTTATGGGGACATCAGAAAAACACGGAAGAATGGGAGAAGCCCACATCTGAGTTCCCTGACCACTGTGTTAGAGGTCCAGTTAATTGGCCCAAAGAGAGGTACTGCTTTCTGCCATTTGAGATGTACCCGGAAACCTCTACCGGCCGCTGTCCCTCCTTATTCAGAAGGGCACATGCTTCTTCAAAGTCCTGTGCTATAATTTCCAAAGGCACATAAAATTTGTCTAAGAGTCACTAGGACATAGGAAAAACAGTTTTGTAGACAGCTATCATTCTCCCACTGCTCTCTTCAAGACCTTTGGTACTCTTCTTGGCACACGCTCAGCAATTACTTTTTCCTGTTTTCCCCTTGTTCTCTAGCCTTCTTTGATGCCTCCCTGCAGAACAAGACAGGATACTATAAACCAAATAACTGAGTCACAGGCTTCATCCTTTCAAAATAAAAAAGTTACCTTCATCCTTAGCCAAATACAGTAACCAGTTGCAGCTGGAGGCCAGGTGCCCACCAAAGCTGCTCTATCACTCCCCTCCTCAGCTGGACAGACGAAAGAAAATGTAATGAGGCTCGTGGTTTAGAATAAGGACAAGAAGAGATCACTGACCAGTTACCGTCATGGGCAAAACAGACTCAACTTAGAGAAATTAATTTAATTTATTTGAAATCAAGTCAGGGAAGGGTATTGAGAAATAAACCCAAAACTTAAAAGTACCTTCCCCCCACTCCTCCCTTCTACCTGTGTTCAACTTCACTCCCAAATTCTCTTTCTCCTCCCTCCAGAGCAGCGCAGGAGGACTGGGACTGGGGGCTGTGGTCAGTTCATCACACATTGTCTCTGCTGCTCCTTCTTCCTCAGGGGGAAACTCCTCACACTCTTCCCCTGCTCCACTGTGGGGTTCCTCCCATAGGAGACAATCCTCCCTGAACTTCTCCAGTGTGAGACATGTCCATTTTGGAGCCAGCAGGCCTTGGCTCTATTGGACATAGGGGAAGCTTCTAGCACACACAGCTTCTCACAGAAGCCACATCTGTAGTGTCCTGTCCCTGACCCCCAGCCCCAGCAAAACCTGGCCACACAAACCCAATGGACCAGGTTTAATCCACAACTTTACCATCAAGATGCTTATTTATCTCAAGGAGAAATATCTCAAGAAAACTTGCACCTAAGCTATACATGATAAGCAAGAAAGTAGGGAGGACTAATGAATTCTGTTCCCTGCATATTTAATAAAATATTCTCTCATAGTCATAATCAAGCCATAGTTCAGCAAAGCATGTGCTGAAGTTTAAATATTCAAATAATACACTTGAGCACATTATTAAAATTAAGTAAAATAAAATTAAATGAATAAATTTCCAGGGAGCTAATGATCTAGATTTATTAACTCTTTAAATTACTCATTTTTTCAGATTATATGTAGCTATTAAGCTATTTTAGCAAGATATAACCACACAGGACTGCCAGGTCATCAGCACACCAAAAGGATTAGCACATTTAGGATTTGAAAGATAAAAATGTTAAAACTTAATGCCACTAATACCAATTCATTGCACGGAGCACTTTCACTTTCAGCAAGAAAATCAATGTGATTAAAGTTCGTTTTAAGTGCTTAGCTTTATAACAAAATCACATTCAAAATATGCTGCAAATCCAAAGCTTATTTTGTACCTCAGTGTTTTGAGGGACAAAAATCACATTTTTGTCAGCAGCAGACTGTGTAGCCATCACCACTGCTACAATGTCTGAAGATCCAAATACTGTCTCTCAAATTAGCTGAGGAGACAGCAGCAGTGAAATTGCAGACAGCACAATCTGATACATTTTCATCAGTCTGCTGTGGAGAAAATATATTCCTGTATGTTTACTGAGCTGTTTTTTCTGCTTCAGGATCTTAGCACTCAAAGCAGAGAAAAAAAATGCTCCATATTTTAATGAGATCGTTATTAATAGTTCATCTTCTAGCTTGCTAGAGTACTAAATTTCCATCAGCTATAGGCAAAGGCAATGGCTATTGCTATTGCTTTCCAATGGATTCTGGCAACCTTCCCACAGCATCTTTGGTTTCCCATGACTGCACAACTTCAGCAACTCAAGTCTGAGCTTGGTAAGAACTCTACGTGCTTGGTTCCAAAACATTTTGTGTATTTTCTTGTTCAATTAATCTAATGCACATTATTCTTGAACAGGTGAACCACCAAACCTACAAAGAAAGGCTCTCATGTTTTGCTTTACTCCAATTTTTTCAC
This sequence comes from Ptilonorhynchus violaceus, assembly GCA_013397565.1. Taxonomy (NCBI): domain Eukaryota; kingdom Metazoa; phylum Chordata; class Aves; order Passeriformes; family Ptilonorhynchidae; genus Ptilonorhynchus; species Ptilonorhynchus violaceus. Next base: position 255,798 of record VZRJ01008806.1, on the reverse strand, counting down.
AGTGACCTAAGTTTTCATGCTGTCTGGAGCCACACAAAGAGAGTAGTGAATCTGAAGCTGCCTTGACCTCAGAAGTCTGGTTAGGCCATTTGAAGAGTGAATCAGTCTTAAACTGGAGTAAGCCACACTGTGTGCTTGTAGACTTGAGGATGTGATTTCAAGTGTGAGTGAAACACATTAGTCAAAATCATGATTCTCTACATGCAGCAAGTAAGAAGATGCAAATTAGTAGCTAATGATAAAGTAAAGCATGGTTCTTATAAAATGTGGACAAATGCAGGGCCAGATTCTCAAGAGAGGTGGACTTAAACAAAAAAAAAATTAAAAAAAACCAAATAAAACCCAAAAAAAAACCAAAAAAACAAACAAAAAAGAATATGTAACTAGCATCTAGCACCTTTTAATGGAATTTTAGAGATGCTTGAACAACCCACATCCTGAAATTAGAACACTTCGTCTCCAAACATCAGAAATTATATAAACTCAGTGAGCATTAGCTGCAACTGGAAAACATTCCCAGTTAGTACTAACACATTAAATAAGAGGCCAAGAGCTTCAAACTTATACTGAGCAAGACTAACCTTGAGCATCCATGGCAACAGCAGTCCAATGCAGCACCTGCTATGTTCTGCAGCAAGGCAACTCTCTCTTCAATCACAAACTACCTTATATCCCATTTCTTCATAATCACTGCAAGAACTCAGCTAAAATTAATTCCCAGCTATTCCAAAATTATATACATGTACACAAAATTGTACACATTTATGTAGGATACTTTTTATGTATGGATTGTATCTGGATAGAATCCAGATATTTTCCTCCTTCATAAATCTGGCTACAATTCCTGAGTGACCTCTCCTATGTTTCCATTCTGGCAGGCTTGTTATCTTTCCCATGTGTGTGCCAGCTGGCCTCAATTATTTATCTGCAAGGCTTCCTAGTTGCTGGCTAGTAGCATTCCCCAGGCATGAGAAACCAGCAACCTTCTTCCACTGCTGTGCAGAGCAGGACCCAGCTCCAGTTCCCAGACTCTCTGCTCCCTAGCTCCGTTATACAATGGGAAGGGAATCCACTGTAAATTCCCAAATTCCTTTCTATGAGGAAGGCTGGGGAGCAAGACATAACCACAAGCAGAATGTAGATGACAAGGAATACAGAAACAATTTCCAAGACAGATTAATTTCCCAGTTCAGACAAAAGGTAAATTCTCCAACAAAAAAGCTAAATCCTGTGGCATCTGTACAAATATTTAATTCTCTGGCCACAGTACACCAGCCTAGTTTAGACCTTAATTGAGATTAATGGGGTATGTCCTATATCCCTTGTTACTTTTTTAAACCTCATCGAGATTCAGGAAAGCATCTCACCTGTCTGATTGCAAATTGTTATGGTCATCTTTTAAATCATAAAGAGTAAGGCTTTTTAAAGAGAGCTTGAGATTCTCCTCTAAAGAGAGGTGAAATAAACATGGAATTTGTACATTACATATTTTATATGCTATAGCAGGTATTCAGAAAACATAACAGAAAATAGAAAGTAATAAAAGCAGTTTATTCTCAGAGACAATATTTCAGCTGGCCTCAGTTATTATTATTAGTGATTAAGAAAAGCTTCAATGCTTTTCTGGCTTTCAAGTGCTGAGGTTATAAAACACTGAAGTTCTGTTAAGTAAAATATACTCTTGTCCAGCCCCTATAACTCTACATTTATTTAAAGTTCTTGCTATCCTGTACTATGGCATTGCTATCAACACTTTTTAATCACTAATATTCACCTCTGAAAATGCTAAACCAAGTTCTTGAGCTGATGAAAATGCTAGACAGGTTGTACTTCAAAATATACATACACAGAAATTGAGACATTGTTTTTAAAGTCAACAACTTTCTCAAAAGTGTGACAATCAAAAAAAGTTCAGTCTCCACTTACCATTCTTTAGTACTATATACATACTCATTTACACAAGGAGAAAACGCATGTAAAATGTTCCTTTTGAGCAACATAGACATGAAGCTACTAAGAAAGAGATATCAGAATCTTTATTAATTCAAACTGCATCTTACTTTAACCAAATTTATTGTTGCTACAGAAACAAGGTTGAGCCTATTTGATGATTATCATTTTAGATTTCTTACTTAGAACTATGTCAAAATTAATCCTTTCTTAATGAGGTTTTTGAAAAGGGTTTAAAATAGCAAAATTCTGAAACATGCTCATTAGAACTATTTGTAAGTAATTAAAAATGATAACTTTTAAATAACTTGAGATTGGATCCTAAAGCCATGTCAGAAATAGTGCTCAGATGACAGCCTGTCACATAAATTTATGCTTGATACATGGGCACTGTTGATCACTAAATAGTGACATTTTTATTATTCTAAAAAAAAAAAAGTTAAAATTTCTGTTATCACAAATACTTTTTCCTTCCTTTTCCCTCCTAGTTCATGACACCTAGGTCATTGATATTATCTTGTTGAACACTAGAAAATAATTAATTACTTAGTCTGTGTCCTCTCACTTTTCCACTAATAAATGCCACCTTTACAATGTAAAAGAGTCATAAATTGAACAGAAAAGGCAACCAACTGCTCATGAAGCTTTAACTTTTCTCTGTTTGACAGAGACACTAACATGATGAGCTATGGCATTTCTGTGTAAAATCCTTTTTGGAGTTGGAGCGTGTCACATTCTATCACTCAGGAGTCAACGTTTTTCTCATGACATCTCACCCATAGGGAAAGCTTGGGTGTGAGTTTTTGTTTTGTTTTGCTATTTTAAGAGTATGGTAAGGATTACAGTAAAGGTTCTGAAAACTTCTCAGCCTTCAAAGTGTGGTATAAAAACAGTATTTAAAAAAGATATTCATAAATATGAAGTGGTCTTTACTTTTCATGAATAAGAGATTTGAAGTGCAGAGTGTTTGAAAATGTGCTGGCTAACAAAAACATAAAAATAATTTTTGCTAACAATATTTATTTGCTATTCTACAGAAAGTCAGTAAGATGACAATAACACAACATTAAACATCAAAATAAATATAAGATATCTTTATTAAACAAACCAGGGTCAGTGATAGAAGATAAACCTGGAAATTTTTTTTGTAATTTCTTGATTGTGATAATAATGTTTTAAGGCTTTTTGAGAGACTAGTTCTTGCCATTGGTGTTTCCTAGTGAAAACAAACCTACGCAGGGCTAATTATATATATGTGTGTGTGTATATATAAATATATATATATATATTCTTTTAAAATAAGGATACATGTTGCATATAAAAAGCCACACTCAACTGTGAATTTCTTAATGTCTTATTTTCAGGTAATTTGAACATTGACTGGAGTCTGGAACCTTTCCTAAAACTGATTAGTAACTTACTTGAAAGCTTGTTGCTGTAATTTGAGAGGACTCTTCCTGTAAACCAGTGCTATTGTTCATGTATAAGGACACCTGAGTCTGACCCTAAGGTTTATTTAATTTCCTCCATAAAATGAGAGATTTAAAAAAAAAAAAGCTCCAACAGATTTATAGAAGATTGTAAAATATGTGCATATCAAACTTCACCTCTTGAATCTTACAGGTTTCAAATATTAATTTATAGAACAGTGTGGGAAACAAGGCTTAAAAGTACTATTACTCTGATCTAAGTAGATGACAATCTACTATTGCACTACATTATGCTTTTGATGAGGACTATTATTTCCAATAGGCACAATATGTAACAATGCCACAGCTTGTCTTGACTTATCTGAAAAACATGAACGCTTGCAGCAAATACATAGATTTATGAATGTCACTGTTACACAGGGACTGTTTTTCATGGTACTTACTGAAGTGCTATGTAAACATGCATGGGGGGAAAAAGGAGGAAAATATTTAGAGAAACTGTAAGTTTTCCATGGGAAATAAAAACAAATTGAACCTCAAATATTTTGTTTTCTATTGCAGGAATGTGAATGCCACTAAAACAATTCTTTTCAGCTTTAAAAAGTGTTACTGACCTGAGAGACTTGTTTAGAGAACTTATTTATTTAACAGAACAAAGCCTTATGCAAACAAGGAGGGACACTTGTTCCCTCCAAGATTTCTGAATCTTCTGTCCATTTATATAAGACAAGAGATGAGTAGCAAGCAGCCAATTGACTCAGACAGCTATTAGAATATAGTGCAGACTACTGTAAAATTTACAAGACTGACACACAGCTTATTAGATTTTAGGGATATAATTACATTTGATTCAATAGACACTGGATTTAACCTCATTGGTATGTTCCAATGTCTACTGAAGCATATGGACAAATACCCACAAAAGGAATCATATGCATACCCTTATTCAGAGCTCTTGGGTGGATGAAGTAATAGATTCAAGATTTTTAGCATTATCATCCTTGTCTTATACTGTTGTATTTTTTCCTAATTTAAGGATACTTGTCTTTACATAGGAGAAGTTACCTGGCCATCACCAGAGAACAATTTCAAGTAATTTCTCTGTATTTGGAATGCATGTTGCAATCTTGCCTTCTTTAGAGAGACTTCCTACATGAACACCTCTCTGGCCCCAAAAGAGGTTATTGCATGCAGAAGGGATAATAAATCAAATACCTTAGGGGTTGTGATAGCCCCACATTAACATAATACATGTCCTGGAGTGAGACGTCTGAAAAAGATTGATTTAACATGGCAATTAATACTTTGTGCTGAAGTGCTCTGATGTCCAAAACAGAAACACAAGAGAGCAATGATTATCAAGGTATTAACCTTATTTGGAGAAGTTTAAAACACATATTAAATTTAGTGAATTAAAGTTATAAAATTGAGTTTGAGAAAACATTTAGGTATAAGACCTGAGGTTAAATGAAGACTGACTGAATTGTTTTTTTATTAGACCCTCTCTCAATGGTGAGATGATGCTCCTGAAATCCCATGAGAAATTCAGCAAGCTTGGATTCTCTCACCTAAATCCATAGCTTAAACTGAAAATCATGCTAAGATTAGTAGACAACCAGTGGAAAGAGAGGACCTTGACATAGTGATGTAGACCAGTAGTAAGTTGTATCAGTTTTCCCCATTTCTCTCCCTTGACTGTAGAGGGAAGCTAGGCAACTGTGCTATTAATTTGGGTGTCTCTGCTCAAGGCTTATGATTAGATTAAAAGAATCTGGACTTCTATATTGACTTAAAAATCATGTAATGTTCTCCATTAAAATCTATCTGTTCAAATGATATGCTCCAAATAAATGCAAGACATCATCTGACATTAAATTAGTTTCCTAAATTACTTGGTACTAAATTTAGAGAGGACAACAGCAAAGCTCCCTTCACTGACCCAGGACCTGTATACACTAACTGATATTGCATTTCCCAGTTTAATGAATAATTTGTGGGGGGTTTTTTAGCTCAGAAAATTCTCAGAAGTCCTTCTTTTTATACTGCAATGCTAAAGGAGAGCAGTAATAACTGCAGGTCGATTACTGAGCATAGGTTATGGGATTTGAAATCTTAATGACCTTGAGTGGAATCGGGTTCCAAATGCAATTTGTTAAATACCATTTGTATTACATGACAACTCTGGGAGTCAGGGAATATGAGAATAGTAAAGCCAAAATCCCTTGGGGCAGTCTGATAAAATGTAGCAAAACCTGTCTAAATAACACATTTGTTATCTCTAGTTTTGTTGCTTTAAAATGGTTTGCTTGGGTACCTTCTAAGTTCAGACGAAGAAATCACCTTATCTCAGCCATCACAAAGGCAGTGTTGTATACTGCTTCTGTTCTAACCACGGCAACATACTGCCACCAAAAAAAAAAAAAATTAAAAAAAATTAAAAATCAGTGATGCAAAACTAGATTAAAAATATTCATTGCAGAATTAAAGCATAACACATTGAACCCAAAGCTCTCTTGGCTAGCATTTAATCACACAATTTTCTCTTTTTAAAAAACTCCCAATTTAACCTCAGTTCCCAGGTTTTCTTTTTTTAGATTCCACTTCCAGTGCTGTAGATATGCCATGTTTTCTCTATGGGACCACATCTGAAATGAGTCAGTCACTCTATACTACTCGCAGTCAAAAGAACTTCACCTAAAAGTACTTTAAGATTGAATCTTTTGTGTGAGGCCTGAGCAATCTGCAGCCAGTGAAGAATAAAAATATATTGAGGACTCACTGCCAGAGATGCAATCGTGAGATGCAGAAATAATTGCTGGAAAATATCAGAAGCTGGTGTGCTAGCTCAAAAGTTTGAGTTTTGTCTGCTTTTAGAGGATTCTATGTATCCAGCCTACGTACTAACTTTACTATCTGGAGTGCATGGATAGCAAAAAAAAGTATCATATACAAAATTCAACAAGAACGGTTCCAATATAAAAAAGCTTAGTTTTAATGAAAACTATAGGGCTAATAATGATCTATTTTTATTTAATTTTTAGATACAGAATAAAGTCACTGTCGGGTTCCTAGTCAACAATTGAGCCTAGTTTTATCCCTGACTAATTAACATGCAATGCTTATAGTTATTTATGGTTATAAATATTATATAAGCTTCTATTAAGATAATAGAGATTATAAGTTTCATTTTTCACAATATTTGTCAGGTTTAAATAAACTAGAGATTTATATTTTCAGTCTGAAATAGAAAAAGAAAGCAAACAAAACAAACAAGAAAAACAGAAAAAAAGAAGTTATACTGAAGTATTTATGCTGGAGCTCTGTTTCTCCAGGTAGTTAATGAATATTTTCTCTCAAAATAAGTATCTCTGAGATAATTTTCTTGCATTTTATACTGTTCTATGAATTACAGAAGAATCTGTACTGGCTGTGTATGTTATTTTGCAAGAATCACTACTCTTTTTAGAAGCAGACTGAAGTAAGGAAAACTGAATCATCCAATCAGCAGTCACTTGGTACCATCATAGACTTGCCCAAGTGAAAAATGAAAGTCAACTTGAAAATTATCTTGAGAGATAAGCCAGGTTAAAAAAAATCAGGGCACTATTTCTATGAAAACAACAAAAACAATCAAGCAGATTAACAATTGAGACTTTTACAGCTAATTGGAACAAATGATGAAGATACAGTTCCTAGAATATTGTCACCTTTCCAACTGAAAATCAAAGAATGGCATGTTCCCCCTTCCTACAATGAAAATTTAAAAAAAAAAAAATCCTTCTAATAAGTCACCAACCTTGATATCTACAGACATTTTTTAAGAAGTAATGAGAACTAAGACATTCAAGCCTGTAGAAAGGCTGGCACTGCTGGCACTGTTCAGAGGATCCAGTGCAGATCCTCAGAGTTTCTCAGCTAGGAAAGCTGCAACTTTTCGCATAGATTAGATTTAGATTAGACTGCACATCAAGGCAGCTCTCACTGCTCATGCATCAGGGAGTTCTCTGTTTAACAGTGCTATTCATCTCTTCAAGGAGACACTAATTTTAGGATAATTTGGAAATGCTGTTCCATCTGCAAATTAAATTGCGCTTCATATTTCACAAACACCAAGAACTAAGTAGAAGTCACCTTCACTTTTTCTCTTTTTATTTAACATTAATTTTGCTGCAAGAGGCATGTAATCCACAGCTTTCTTGTTGTGCCTGGCCATTTTAATTTTTGATCCTTTTTAATACACTGTAATAATTAGTCTATAAAGTCCAATTACTTAAGGTAGAAATGACTGGCATCTCTAGACTCAACAAACTCCAGCTTAACAAATTGTATGACTGCAAATTCTATAATTTTCTATGAAAATCCATATCACTCATTTTAATTTTGTCCCAGCTTGTATCTTCATTGAGAACACAGATTTCCTCTTATAGGGAGGAAAATTTAACAGTAAATACCGGAGCACATGAATGCATAAATCATTGCATGCATGTTAAAACAAAAGTGGAAGTAATCTGCTGTTTAGGAAAAAATGTGGTTAAACACCCTTATGAATCACTTCTCTAAGAACAATCCTGGAAAGTTTTGTGTGACTGGATTAAACAAACCTTCAGTTTCATGGAAATTCTGAATGTCCCTGGAGACTCCAGTAAAATCATCATTTCTGGTAATCAAAGACAAGGTGTAAGTGGTATCATTCCTTAAGATATAAATTAAAGCTAGGATTAGAAACAAATATAATGGAATTCTCCATTTATTTTGCTTTTATCTGAGTCATTGTACTTTGCACCTCTCCAAACCAGTTTTAAGTTTTATAAATAAGGAACTGTTTCCATAGATTTGCCAAATTCAAATTCAACACTTTTTATGATAAGATGATAAAGATGGTCTATGTGTAAAAAGATGTTCCACTAGAAGTGTGTACTTACAAATACTTAGAAAATTACATCTCTCGTATAATCTCATGTAAATTCTAGGCTATACCTAGAGGCAGGAAAAAGTAGCCTTTTACTACTACTTTTATTACTACTGGGTAAGTAATAAAGTATTATGAAATGCACTATATTAAGAACTATAGCAAACATTAATATTTTCTTATTTTATTTTAAACTATCATACGAAGTTAAAAGCTCCTTTTTTCCTAAACTGCAAGAGAGAATCCTGTCTTTGCTTAAAGCAAAGCTCTTTTAAATAGTAATGTAATATTGAAATCCTAATGCTGGTGTTGCTAGTGTATACACAACTGCTGGCCATCTGACTGCTGATATGAAGCCAGTTGCAATATGCCTAATAAGGACTGATCAAAACCTTCTACAGTTTCCTGAATTATTTTTATAAAAACTGCAGAGGGAAAAAAAAAGTATTTTGGATAAATTTCCAGAATATCTGAAAACATTAATAATCTGTTTTAAAAAAAAGAAGAATCCCCACAAAGCCATGCAATAAACTCCCAGCATAAAAAGGACATGGACCTGGCGAGTTCAAAGAGAGCCACTAAATTGATCACAGGGCTGGAGCACCTCTCCTATGAAAGAGAGGCTGAGGAGTTGTGGTTGTTCAGACCGGAGAAGAGAAGGCTCTGAGGAGACCTTAGAACAGCCTCTCAGCACCTAAAGGGGCCTACAAGAAAGCTGGTGAAGGCCTGTTTACAAGGATATGTAGTGATAGGACAAAGGGTAGTGGCCTTAAACTGAAAGAAGGTTGATTTAGATTAAATATCTGGAATAAATTCTTTACTGTGAGGGTGCTGAGATAATGAAACAGATTGCCTAGAGATGTTGTAGATACCCGATGCCTGAAGATGTTCAAGGCCAGGTCAGCAACCTGGTCTAGTGCAAGGCATCTCTGCCCATGGCAGGGGATTGGAACTGGATGATCTTGAAGGACCCTTTCAACCCAGGCCATTCTATGGTTCTATAATTCCATGATAAATCAATACCAGATTTAAACAAGACAATGAGAAATTTATGTTGTCCCCATTTAGTGACCTTTGTGTGATGAAGTGTCTATGCTCTAATAAAATAGAAAGAACATATTTTTCTTTGCATGAAACACTGAAAATAACAAACTAGATCAAGCAAAAAAAGAGCATGAACTAAGGAGAATACAGTAACATATTAAAAAAGATAATTTCTCAAGTAACAGTATTCAATCTTGTACTCTTGACAACTCAAATTATTTTGAACAATGAGTAATTTATGGCTGTGAAAGGGCAAGCACTTTCCTTCCTTCATTTATTTGTTCTATTCCCCATAGGATACAGCAAATAAATAATATTAGTTCTAAAGAGACATTTTCTGCTGTTATCATTTGCACCTTGAGGAAAAGGATCTTAATATCTTTGAGCTTATGAACAAACTCAGTTAGTGTCATACATTTCTCCTTTTCTCATTCTTCATAATAAATTCCACAAATTTTTGTGCTGTCACAGGTGCTCTAAAAAAAAGCAGTATTAACAGGCTTAGTGTGACACAGATTTAGGTTTTTAAGATTCTTTAATTCATTAAAGCTGGGGCACCTGTACAGCATGTCAACAATTATTTCTCCTAGTGGGGACATACCTTCTTGTCTTGTTCAATTTGGAAATAAGTCCTGTATATCCTGGAAAGCAGGATCAATTCAAAATACTAAAAAAATCTTGAAAGCTTTTAAAAATGTAATTACTTGGCAACTTGTATGTAATTAAAATTATACAAGGTTAATCATAAGAATCCAAATGTAGAGCCATTTCCACAATGACATACTGCATATTAATTAACAAGGTTGAATACTTGGTATTTTGTATTAGCAGCATCACAACAAAGTGAAAGCTGTGCAACCTGAAATGGTCTAAATCCAATCAAAGCATTCAGGAATATAGAATTATAATTTGACAAAAATAAATACAAGAAAGAATATGTGTGTTGCAGGCAAGTCTAGGCACTAACTACTTAGTCTTCACTCTCTTTACTCTTAATGGTGGCAGAGGTAAAGACCCTGCTGAACCACTGTCTAAAGAATTTCTTTATCTTTCTGTTTTTGCATTGACCACAGATGCACCCTTAAGAGATCACCCTAAAGTTAGCTTTTGGGAATACACACCAATGCCTTTTTCAGCCAATTTCCCAAGCAGGTGACTACAGCTAGAGGCTCAGGTGTTCCTATACATTGCTATGCAAATGTAGAAAGGACAAAAAATATATTGTTGAAAGATAAGGTAGAAAACTGCCTAAAATATGCTATTCCTAAACATTGGCTGTGGTCACAAGGAACTGGATAACCAGTAGTAAGTAAATCAGACCTGCTTGTAGTTAAAAGTCTGGGTTAGAATTCCTAAACCTAGAAACAATCTTGGGATGCAGCAATTTTAGCTGCTGCCTCTTCCTACACTTCTCATAACTGCTGCAATTCATTGATGATTTTACCATCTGTCTCAAAATCTAAAATACTTGGTTTAAATATATAAGAAGCCAGACAGGCAACTCCATTATTACATGCAAAGGCATCTCTAGCTCTGTAAACACAGGCTTAAAACTTCCCACCACTTTTGCAGTTCTATCTGAGTTAAACAATTGTGAGACTAGAATGGCTTTGTCACCAGAATGGCCTAATCTAGGCTTTGTCATGGCAGTGCAAACTAATACCAAATACCTCCTGGATTATTTTAAGGTTGTATCCAAATGAGCTGCCTTACTTGTTGATACACATCATTGAGACATTTCAAAGATAAACTGGGAAGGTGTGTTAAATTAAATGCAATCTTGTCATTACATTCTTATTCCTAAATGTTGTAGACAAGATTTGGGCAGTGCAATATCTCTATTATCTAAAACATGATAGCCATGCTTTAAGTCAGATAAGTATAATCAGAAATCAAAGGAACATGCTAAGCTGCAAGACCCCTGAAGTATCTTTTTTCTATTACAACTCTTTTTGTACAAATTTGCAGTGTGACACTGGGCATAAAGCTTACATAACTTTTAAATGTCCTAGTATGGCATGATGGGCAGCAGTGACATAGTGTGCCAAAAAAAAAAAAGGAATGAGACTCTGTGGAAAATATCTATAGCTTTTTGTAGTGATCTTGTTCTGGCAGCACAGAAATGTAATCTAAACTCCTACATGAAAACTTGAGAAAAATACAGTAGATTAATTTTATAATAATTTTTTTCTGGAATAAGATTATCTGCCATATTTCAGCACAGAAACATTTTGTAACATCCAAATTCCACCTTTTGACAAACAGACATTCCAAGTAAGTTTGGCATACTTTTAATTGCAGAAGCACATATATGCCTCTAAAATAAAAGTTTTCAGTATTCAAACTCTGCAGGGACCACTTCATTTAGGACTCTGAGGGTGATATCAAATCTGAAATGACAGTTACGATTTTCAGGCATATTTCCCTCTATAACACGTACATTCTTCACACTTTGAAAAAATGAAGACAGTTACAGCTGCTGCCTACTGATCTGTGTGCACTGAGAAGCACATCAACATATTCAGCTTATTGGAACCGTTTGCAAGAGCATGTTTGTCAAGCAAAACCATCCCAGAGCATCAGGGAACTGATGTCTCAGTTGGATTACTTCACTAACTCTTCTATAAGAGCGTAGAACAGTTATTTTAACTGAGACTATGCAAACAAAGCCAAAAAATTCTCACAGACTGTTAAGCAACTCAGAAACCACAACACTTTGAAATCTAAAATTGTTTCAGGCTTGAGGTTCACCATGCAAATAAAATCTAGACCTACTCTGAATACAACAGCAGGAAGAAAATGATAAGCTTTAATACTGGCCTCTTTCCAAAGTACAGGCCATATCTCAAACAATGAATGGGCATCCTGATGCAGAATAAATTTTAAAAATATTGATAATTCAAACAGTTTTATAGTGCTATTCCTCAGTGAGTCACAGCAAACCATGAGATGGTATCGTTAATGCTCACATCAGAAGTGTGGAAATAGGCACAACAGGACTCTCCTCAGCTTTAAGCAAATACAACTAATGATAAGAACACACTGATTGTCATATAGAGACCATGTCTGTTAATTTGTCACACTAGCTTGGCTTCAGACAAAATTGTCTCTTCATATATGACTTTCAGCTTGAGGGGAGATGGAGAACAAATTCATTATAACAATGATATCTCTGTTGGTTAACCTGTTTAGACCTTTGATGCCTGAACCTAAAATTCCCCTTGCTAAGGGCTATACGTGCCTAAGGAAAAGACAGCTTCTCCTAAATTGCTTTGAAATGTCACATAAGCATGGACAAAAAAGATAGACTGGAAATTTCACTTTTTACTATGCATTGTTAAAAGAACTTATGGCATTCCCATGGTCTGTCTTCACAAAACCAGAAAAAACGGCATATCTATAATTTTTTTTTAAATATCAGGCTTGTCTAGTGCTTCCTGACTAAGCTCTCTAACAGACCAACTCCTTTCCTCAAATTCCGTAGTCAAGCAAGATTAAGACACCACGAAGAAGCAAGATGATATATCCAGACAATTAAAAGTAGATTATTGGAAGTAGAGAATATAATATTCTTAGCAATTATATGATTACAAAATTCATCTTTGTATATTAGATGTTACTAGGATATTCCTAACACTTTTCAATGCTTTATATTTGTATACAATGTATTATATTTGTAATTTTATATATAAATATATACAAGTAATATATAATCAGATCTTTATCATAGAGAAAACCACTGAGAGAAAGCTTCTCAGAATGCTTTATTAAAAGCACAATAGTGTCAATCCTTTTTCCAGTCGTATCTGAGCAATTTCAGTAAGGCCAGGGTTTTGCTAAGTTTCAAAGGAGGCAATAATTTTGACTGGACTGTGACAATGTCAAGAGTCTTGCTAACCTGTATAGCATTGGCCAGTTTTAGAACGGGTAAAGCAATTGACACTACCCATTTAAGGAATACGAAGTGTGAGGACAACTCTTATCTTATGGGGATAAGAGTTCACCTTTTTCTGTGATTGCCAAGTTATTCCAATCAAAAAGTATCTCAGCAAAAGCATCTGTGCTTTGTTAAGTATTTGCAGCCCCTCAGCTGTGGCTCTGGTTGGCCTTTACTTAGTACGAATTCCTCTAACTGTTGTACTGCCATATAGAAAAGATTGGCTCCAAATTAGTCTTTTCTGATATATCAGCAAAATTGATTGCTCCATGCCTTCTTAGTGACCTCCCACTCCTTTGAGCGTTAAAATTCCAGAACTGCCATGCACACCTGAAACGTTTTTACATACATAAGGAATGCATTAAGACCACCCTACTGCACATACATGTATAACTCGCAGTAGAATTGAAGTATTGTATAGTGACTGTTATTAAGAAAATAATCTCATTAATATTTAAAAGTGCCAGATTGCCTTCTCAGAATAGGCATCAAATAAAGATAGCCTAGAAAAAATGCTAAGCCCAGGAGATCTTGTACCCCATGATAATTAGAGACCTTCATATATGGGGAAAAACAATTCATGTCAAAATCATTCTCATCTGAAAAGAGTCGAAAAGAGCCAAGTAGACATGCCTTGTATGTGTTGAGAATACTAGCCTGGGAAGATGCCTTCATACAGTCAGAGGAGATTCAAGCTGTATCAAGCACTTCTCAAGGCATTCCTTCTCCAAAGGGCTACTACTGCACTGTGATAGCCCACTGAAAGTGAATATCACTGTAGAAAGATACAAAATTCCCAAGGCCACAAGAAGAAGGACTCATGAACCTCTGAAGAAGAGACAGTAAACCAGACTGGCTACATGAAGCAGAAATAATACAGAAAGCAGGGAGCAGCAGCCAGGATTATGCAGCACATATGTGGGAACTCCAGGCACACAGATGGGAATATCCACATGCCCCTCCACAAAAGCTTTTGGAAGAGATATGCCACAGAAATTTCTAATGTGGAGTCTGACCCTGCAGAACATGCCCACCAGGTCATAATCTTTGTCTTTCTTCTGGATTCCAAGAAGGCAAGCTGGATGGAGGCACTGACTTCCTAAAGCACAGCACTCATAAAATCACTTGAATATGGCACATTACAGGAAACTAGGGACTTTTGGTGTCAGATGGGGAAACACCTTGAAAGCTTAGGACTTTGAGAGTTAGGTAAGCACTAGTCAGTGTGTTTTATATTAACATTTCAAGTTTAGATGCCTGAAGGTCATTGAATTTCCACCTTAGGGATCCTTTCTAGGATCACAATGAGTAAATATATTTTATGATTGTTATGAATCTGATAAATACACAGTAAATTCATTTTCCCAATAAAATTATCAGCTGGGGGAAAAAATTATTTTATTAACTAAAACCAGAAAACAGCAGTGTGATTTGTGCAGATCCCTGCCGATTTCAGTAGGGCTTCCCATAGTTGCAGTTATCCTTCCATTTAGAGTAAATTACAGGGCCAAGATCTAACCGTCTAAACAGATTTGCTAATTATGCACACATTGCAAGCATAAGCACAAACAAAAAAAAACTTGAAGAAAACAAGCTACCCATTTTTTTCCTACTAATCTTAAATACAGATTAAGACTAGCATTTAAAGGGAGAGATTTCATTTCCAGACTATAGAGAGCTATTAATGAAGTTTGCATAATTATTTTAGACAGCTCTTCTCCAATACACACCATACTATAATGTGGACAATGAATGCTTTTGTTAACAAGCAGATGAGTTTGCCACTCTATACCAAATAAGGATTCTCTCATAATTAGAAATTGCACATCCCCTAGAAGGAAAATTCTTACTGAGTACACAGCTGCAGGGAAACCCTGCTGCAACTGCACCCTGCTTCCCTCAGAAGAGCTCCCCGCGGTGTGGAAATTACTTCCACCAGTGTTATAGGCATAAATGCAGATCAGATTTTAAATGTAGTTCTAGCTGTAGTTTTGAAACATGTTGTATACTGAGAGTGCAGTTACAAACAGATTCCACCCATCCCTTCCTCTTTGACCGCAAGTTTAGTAGCACTATGTGAGACTGAAATTTAAAGGTCCAATTGATGGAGAAAAACCAAACCATAAACCAGTGAAAACATGTTTGATTTCAAGTGGATGCAAAGCACTTTCAAGGATAAGGTAAGTTTCATAAAAATATCTCAGTATACAACAATGACCTAATAACTTATTGAAAAATCTCAGGCAAAAGCAGCCCTTCCTTCACAGGGTTTTCCGAAATTATGTATTGCACATAACAAGAGCTACAAGAGTTTGGTTCTTTCCCTCCCTTCCTTCCTTTTGGGGTTTAATAGCCCACAATGCTAGCAAAATAGCCCATATTAAAACGATGTTTGGGAAAATGATCTACCCAAACTCTTCTAATACCCTGCAGGCCAGACAAACCATCCTGGCTTTTAGCTAGAGATTTCTGCTTTTTGCACTCCATAGTGTTAGCATCTTTCCAACACCTTATCGAACTCCCACTCAGCCAAGTGGCAACAAAATGCTCAACTTTGAGACAATCTGGAGATTTTCCCTTGCTTGTCACAAAGTTTGTTACATTTTAAAGTGTAAATCCTTCTCTTCAAGCACTTGGGAAACTCATCTGATTTGCTACCCACTGAGGTCTATCTCATTATATACTAATGTCTATTTCTAGAATCTAATGCGAGCACATTTGCAAGGTAACGTGAATCACACAGAATCTACAGCTATACTTCTCTATTCACAATGCTGTCAACTTGAGTTTTATATCAAGGAAACATGCTGTGAATATGATGAAGAAGGTCATCTGAGGGCTTTTCAGACATTTATTTTAAGGCTATCAGAATTTGGGGTAGTCTGCAAAGAAAACGATAAAGATGGACAAACTAGTAGCTTAAAACCAGTTGTTTACTTACCTAAATACTGAGCTTCCAAGTGCTATTTTTCAGTGTGTTCAGCACTGATTCATAATCTCTGTTAAAGATATTTTGATATTCTATATTACCTTCTCCAGAACATGTCACTTGAAGAGTAGAGTAATCTTACTGGTATCAGTAGACAAGAGTAGGCAAATGAAATCTTCTAAACTGAAACATACTCAATAAAATTTCAAACATTTCCAGCTTTTTACATCCAAACCTATTTTTCTGTAACAAGTAATGCTGGCCCAAACATCAAGGTTATGATCTGCTTTCTGAATGTGCCATAGCAACAGCCACTTCTAGTTTCCCACACCAGTCTTCAGAAATGCTCCTTTAAAGTTCAATTAGATAAAGGAAATATTTTCTTCTGAAAATGCTGAGACAACCCACAATGTTTTTGCAGGCACAGATAGTCAGTGAATAGAAATATCTGGGTAAAATATTTCTATAATATTGAAAGTAGAAGTGTAGTTCTAAACACTAATAATTTCTATTCTTTAGTGAATATCACAATGACTACCAATGATCAAATTGTACCTATAAAGGTAGTTTATGAATACTATTTGTATTGAGTAGGTTAAGATATCTAATTAAAATTTATACTTTTATTCAAACAGGCTATACAGACCTTTTTCTCTAAAGCTCTTTATAGTAATAAAGAAAATCAATCAGTTAACTTACAGCATCCCACATTTTTGCAGACTCCAGTGGGTACACTTCCATTTTCAGTTGAGACAGCTACATATTTACCAATAAGAATGAAAATTAAAAAAATTACTGAAAATGTAAACCTCTCTGTTTTTCAGTAGTATGAGAAAACAATTACCATCAAGGAAGGAAATTTGATTTACAGATAGAACGCAATCAAATGCATGGCAGTTGTAGGATTTTACTCCAGCCAAACAAAAAGCTGAAAAGGTGTCCATAATGTAATTAATGAAGCTTAACAGCAAGTGAGAATTCTGGCCTCCCTTTTGTGTTTATTGGTATTCTTGTCAGCGTGTTAGTTAGATACACACAGTTTTGTTGTGATATGCTGACAGATTTAGACTGTATGTATTGCTACCAGTAGCTGTGGGCTCAGTTTGCACAACATATGCCTCCACAAACTGGGTTTCCTCTAAGGACTAAATGAAGGGCATCCGGTATATACTGTTGCCATTATTTGAGTCCTAGTACTCATAACAGTTCCTCAAACATTATTCCTGCAAACACCCAAAATAAAGATGGAGAATTCCTAGTAAGAGGGTTTCTTTTTTTGGAAATATGAAGGATTCAAGCAATCAGTATTTTATCAACAACAGATTCAATTATAAGGACCCTCTAAATACACACATCATCATTCTAGCAATCTTATATCATGTCTTTCTTTTGGTTTCTACCATGGACAGCCATGTGTCCTTCTCTTACTGAGAATTCTGCACTATTTGACCTCCTGCAACATGGGCATGGGTCATTTCCTGACTGCGCTCTTTTGGAGGGCTCACAACAGCTGACCCACAGTCCTGAGAAGTCTAGTACATACCAACATTAGACAAAAGGTGAAAAGAATTCTAAGAAACTAATGGAAATATTCAAAAGCTTTACATCTTGATTATGTAGCAAGTTCAACTCAGTCCTTTCAAGACTCTTTGTTTATCTTGCCTGTCTTTTATATTGAGAAACAGCCAAAGCAAGAAATATTTTATGATGATTATGAAGATTTTTGGAACCATTTTAATCAACTCTCTTATCCTACTTGATTGTATACAATGGAGCAACCATCCTGTGTGTATGTAATATCTCCATGGTAACAGATTATAAAACATAAGCACAGGACTGTGATCACAATTTAGAAAAGAAGGTGATTGAACATGAGGAAATTACACTACCAAATACTTTCATTTCCTTGGGATTTCAGCAATGACATTTAAGGACTGGAATGTCCCAAGCTGCAATCTCCAAGTTTTGCTTAAAAATATATTAATTAGACAGTATATATCTTTATAGTACAAAAATAAATAAATAAATACTCATGGTTCACCATGAGTAAAGTCTTGCAAATAATATTCCCATTGAAGTCAATTTGTGGGACCATTTATGCTCTTAAGGGGTAGCACTTATTTTACAGGATGTGTGCCTTTAAAGTGTGCTGCATATTGTATTTTTGATCTAAAGTATAGTAATACAAAAGAAAGCAGCAGAAGTACCTCAATCCACTTAGCTTTGTGAGAATGCATGAGCAAGGAAAAGGATCTGATCAGATATTCCCTTAGTTACAGTTATGGACCATTAATAGGAAGAGACCGAGCACAATATGTCTTCAGCAGACTTTTAGGAAAATTGCCTTTATGGATAAGTAACGTACTTATGTTTGAAGCACATTCAAGCAGGACGGAAGAAAGGTGTCAAAGCTTTCTCTTCAATTTGTTGCCTCTCATCTTCTCCTATGTGGAAAGAACCTATCATCTTTTCCCAACTATAAATCTGCTGGTTTGAGCAGAGATCTCTAGCACCCTTGCTTTTGCAGAACACAGATTACCAGAATTACAAAAGTCATTATTTACATATGTTTGAAGCAAGATGAATTTGCAGCAAAAACTTGGGCATTATGCCAGCTTAATTGACTTTTAGGAAAAAAAAAAGAAATATATTATTATTACATTATTATATTTTATATAGGCTGAGTAAGAAGTTGAGCCTAAATACCTAACCATTCATACCATTCCAGGATGTGTCCAAGGCAAGCAGGATGATTTACCTTCAGCAGGGACCATTTCTCTGCACTGGTGGCAGAGGGAGCCAACACAACCAGCTAATTTTACAAAGCTTCAAGTTACAGGTCATAAATTCCAACACCAGTTGCAGTTCAGTGTTTTATTTATTTACAAATAAAAGGGGCTGTCTTGCAGAAGATGCATTTCTTTCTTGGCACTTTGTCACTGAATGAGTTTGTGTCTAAATATCTGCTATTTTGTTCCTGCTCTATTTCTCCACAGACCCAGAAGTATATAATCATTGACCAAAGTGCAGACAGCCCACCTACATGGCATTTTTCTTGCTGCAGCCTGCTGGAATAGAAGCACTTCGAAAGATGCAGAGTTGCAAGCGGTAGTTTATTTGCATTACTCGTCAAAGTCCTTCAGCTAAATTTCCACACAGCATGCTCATTATGTCCATGCAAGTGTGTCGGTGGAGCTTTTAAGCTTATTGAGACAAATAGTGAAAGTAACAAACAGCGAGAGCTTCCTGTACTGTGTATAACTAGATTTCCCTCTTAGCTTATTCTGAGCTCTGAATGATCCTTCTACCCATTTTCATATCATCCTAAACATGCGTCAAAGGTTGAGAGGCAGCACTGCACTGATTAAAAACCTCTAATTACCAAAACAAAGCAATTTGTTCATTATATTTCTTGTAAAATTATAGTTATATTATCAGTTGCAATCTTAGAATGAGGAATGTGTTGGGCTCAACAAACAGCAAAAACATTACCATGGACTGCATTGTGCACAGGTCACATTTTCCATATACTGAAATAACTTTTCTTCTCCCTAAAAAACATTTCTGAGCTAGGAAATAATCTGTCTGGAAGCAAAAGATCCTTGGGCAAAATTCTATGTACTTCATTATTCTAGAGATCACACTAAATCATCCAATGATCCCTTCTAGCCTCCATAAAACTTACAGATACTACACAACCTTAACGAGTGAAAATGTGTGTATTAAATACTCTTTAATAGAGCCACATATTGTGAGATCATTATGTTAATTTGCTGTGACCTTCTAGAGTAACCACTTATCAAAACTTTAACTTAATGAGGGATAGAAAAATTACTTATTAAGAGACAATATTGATTTTAAGACTGCAAGTGATAAGAATCCAGTACTCTCAGGCAAACTGTCCTGGAGGTTGCTACCCTTCATCATTATTAATTTTATTTACTTTTTATTTTAATTCTCCCAAATTCAGCTTCCAATCACTTAATCCCATTAAGCCATGTTTGTTAAACCCTTCCTTTTGACAAAAATCTGTAAATAAAAATCTATTGCAAATAAATACCTACCATACTCATACTGTTCAATGAGATTGCACACTAATATTTTGTTATTAGACAGCAATTCCTCAACCTCCGCCTACAAAGGAAACATATACCTGGTGTTTTTCTGAAAAATTACAAGCTCACATATTCTACTTAAAAACAATGTTTCAAATTGAAGTGACTATTCTCCAGCTAGTTCTCTGGTGGTTCTACTTGGAATAGTTCATTCGTTTACCTAGGTGGTTTTTCTTTTATTTTGTTTTATACACCATGAACTTGCATATAGACATATATATGTATGTGCTTTATACACATGCATATTCATCTATATTCTGCTTGCAGGGTCTCTTTGCACCCATTTAAAGATGTGCAAATAAATAAATTCAGAAAATGGCCATACAATTATTTCTGGAAGTAATGAAACTCAACTGCAACATGTACTAAAAGTTCTACAGCTGCAAATGGTCTGTGGGACCACACTAGAGTTAATTCCAAGATAAAAACCACTGTAGAGTGTGTCATGTGATTGACAGGTCATTAAGGCTTTCTTTATTACAGTTCAGATCAGCTTCTGTTGGTAGACACTGCTTTCTAAAGTCACTAATTCCACCATAATTGACATTGTTCCTAAACCTCTAAAAAAATCTACCTGAAGACCCTTTAGTTTCCAAAATTATATACAGACATGGTTGGAGACTTATGTTCAGCAGCCATATTATGTTGCCTGTCTTAACTCTTACTTCACTTAAAAAGGAAAACAAACTTTGAAACCCTATGGATTGAACCTATTTTATTTTTGAAAGACTCATTAAAATATATTTCATTAATATTCACATTGGCAGTTGGTCCATATTGCAACTTAATCCAATCTTTTCATCCTTTGACTCCACCACAAGGATTACACTTTCACAGGTAAAGTGGCAGGAAGTCAGAGCAGAAAGACTTCAGCAACTCAGCATGATTCTAGTACTATATAAGATTTTGAAGCTGTAACACAAAGTTCTTTCAGGTTTTGTACAGCTGAGTACATAAAAGCACATTTTTCCTGGTGGCTGTTGGTTATTTTAAATACTTCAAAGGCACTTACTTTTATATTTTATTATTCACAACAGAAAGCTACTTGTTTGACATGTTTTGTCAATTACCACCAAAAGGCTCAAATTTGGGAATAAGCAGTACAAATGTGGAAAGGTCACCACATCCCTGATCAGCGAGCAGCCAAAACTGTTGTTTCTCTACCAGGGTTTTGAGTCTGAAGTGATAGCAGTTTAAATGAAGGCTTACTTGTAAGAAAGCTTTATTTTAGCTTTCATCTTATTTTTCATTCACCGTATTCCCACCTTTACATTATATCAAAGTTGCCCACACTGAAGGAAACTTACTGTCTCTCTTGAAATTCAAACATCCATCTGGACTGAAGAAGGCAGTATGAAAAGAACCTGACATTGCTTCCTTACTCTTTTTTTTGCTTTGTTTTTAATTAAACAAATAGAATCGAAGTTTTCAAAGCCATGATACTTTTTAAGTAAACCTTTATGATTTGCTTCTGAAGCAAAAGATACACAGATGCCTGAGTGCAGAGGATCACATCACTATGAAGCCCCACTGCACTGTCACCATCTGCAGCCATACAAGAAATAGGTGATGCATTCAGTTTGGCAAAAAAAAGAGACAGAAAAAGAGCACAACAATGAAGAGAAGAGTTGGCACTGCCATAGTATTTTTCCAGTACGCCTGAGCACAGCAGTTAGCATGAGTTGTGCCTGGTTAGCATAGCTGTCAGCATAACTGCATGAGCAAAAGCCAGCTTTTAGTGCCAATAAAAGTAGAAAGTTTTAGGAAATGTTTTGTATAAATAGAAACGGACAAAATGTGATCAATCACCTGTCCCAAATAACAGCCTGCATCTTAAATAGGTTTTGTGTGCTCAAGTAAGCAGAGAGACAAACTATGCCAACAATTTACTGACCATCAAGAAGCACAAAAGCACAAAAGAAATATCCAGACTGTGAGCACCACCAGCAGTGCCAGCAAATCAGAAAAAACATCACTAACCATCAACAAGTTGCTCTCTACCCAATCCTATAACCGAGGACACTTTGTTGGGTATGTTGCAGTCCGTCTAGAGTTTCTGGAAAGACTTCAGGGAGGGAAACTTCATGACCCTGCAGAAGCATCCAAAATCACCAGGGAACAGGGAAGAGCCCATGGGACCCCACAGCCATGCTCCAGGACTGTGCAGAGCCTGACTGACACTATTCACCCACCTAGCTTTTCTGTAGGACTGCAGAATCTCTCCTGACAAGATGGCAGGTGAAAATATTTTCCTTCTAAACCTCAAAACCTCTCGTTTACTTTTCAGAATTCTAGTAATTATTAACAGGTGCATATTGCCTAGACTTTCCAAGGCCTGTGTACCCCTATATCACACAAATGTAAAAATCTTGTTATCATACACATGCACATATACATATACACACTGATGAGAACCAGTGTTTTCTGATTTGCCAAATGCTTCACGGGAGGGCACCAGAATTTATGTAAATACATTACTGCACGAACACATTCCTCAAAGTGTAATATGTCCCTCAAAGTAGTGGCACTTATTACTGCGTATGAAAATGCTCCTATGAATGTTAATACCATTGAAGGTAATTAGGTTGTTTGGGTTTTTCTTGTAACTGAAAACAATGGTGATAAAATATTTAACAGGTGAGTTAATAACATTTTCTAAAACAATATTTTTTTATCATATTATTTCTTAATGCTTCTTACACAATAGAGATAATCAAAATTCCAAGTGACAGACTACATTTAAAAAGGGAGAGAAAATTTACTCTTCAGTCTGGTCTAAAAAATGTAACTACTTATTATGTTATGATAGATAGATAGTCATATTCAAATTGCATAATCTTTTGAAAAATCCACCTGCATCCAACTCGATCAACCATTCAGATCAATGAAAAAAATCCAGTAAAATCTGATTTTCTCAAGTTAAATCTTTGCTACTTCGAAAAAGCCCCCAATTTTTAAGTAAGATGATTAAGGTTATGTCTGTTTCTGAACCAAAAGATACATGCTGGTTTCATTTCAGGTCCAGATCTGCACTTGATCATTTTCTGATTCCTTTGTAAGATAAGATCTAACCAATCAACAATCGAATCCCAGACCTGGGAGACCTTGCCATGGTAATCTTGGTACAGCAGAAAATAGTTCTGAAAGTTTCTGATTGTAGATATGCATCATTTTAGAGTATACTCCACTCAAATTTTAACACCTTCTTAACTAAAATGTTCCAATGGTTTGTTTTTCTTTTTTGCCTGAAAAATTACTTTCAGCACAATGGGTTGAGTTTTTTTCATTGATCAATGGGAATGGATAAGACCAGGACCCATGCTACAGGAGGGCAGCATAACAGCGATTCCTAACACCTTCCTGGCCTCAGCCTTGAAAGGGTTGTTTGGGAGCACAGAAAGACAGAGGTCATTCTGAACACAGGCACTGCAACACTTCATTAAAATAAATGCTTGGGGGCTTTGTATGTCTCAAATGAAAAGTTTAGTTTCCTATCAAATTAAATGTTTCACATTGTTCTAAAGTACACTTCAGGATTTTTGTATAATAAAACAAATCTTAAAAGAATTAAATTAGATTCCCTTTTCCTACATGTTTTTTAGTTCATCAGCTGAACTAAATATCAGTTACTCATACAGTCCTACTTGCAAGTTCTCTAGAAATATTTGATTCTGTAAAATATACTATATTTTTTATAATTCTGGCTGATTTACATTAGTTTACACAGACTAGGTTAAGTCTTTATTTACCAGGCTCTGAAGAATTATTCCATTATTTTGCCTGGGATCAAAGTTAGGCTGATGAGACTAGGTTTAATGGAAGTAGCAAGGTACACTGAGTAGTGCTGCACTTGCTTCTTTTTAATTAGTTTTTTTAAATTATTTATTTCATTTGATGCTACAATAAATAAAAATAGAT
Organism: Ptilonorhynchus violaceus; assembly: GCA_013397565.1. NCBI lineage: Eukaryota > Metazoa > Chordata > Aves > Passeriformes > Ptilonorhynchidae > Ptilonorhynchus > Ptilonorhynchus violaceus. The sequence goes on along the minus strand of VZRJ01008806.1, from coordinate 231,566 downwards.
TGATATAGCATTTTCAGTGAAACCAAGAATAAAATTGTAGATAATACAGAAGCATTGGAAGAAAAAGGACAGCATTTCTATGCAAGGTTCATTAGCCCACCATTGGAAATTTGGTAAAACTCTTAGCAAATCTGAGGACTTCATCAAACTTAGATGCTTAGAGTTATGCTTAATGATTCTATACATCCAACTACGTTTTAGTTATTAAAAGTTCGACTTAAAGGATAGAGACACATAATCTTGGCTTCCTTTCTAGATACTTAGCCCAATCAAAAGTTACTTTACCCTGAGATGTGTCATTTCATTAATTATGAATTTTCATGTTGGATGCCTCTCTTCCTCACTGTTTGAACAGACAGCCTTGAGTCACAAGTCAATCAGACATACACGTCTAATTTTTAGATAAGATGACACCTAACCTAAGAGCTTATTTTTTACTTTTTCCTTTTTTCTTTTTTTCATTTTTGGTTTGTTTTGGTTTTTTTTTCCCTAAACTAATTTATAACTTTAATTATTTAGATCTGAAGAAAAAAACGTACATTATGAACTGTATGCCTACAGAAGCCATGCATGATGATGGTGTCCAAAATTTTATCAGCTTACATATTATACTATTTGTACAATAATTTTTTTTAAAACACAGATGTCAGATACCTTGTTTTAGTTATTGTTTACAGTTTTGCATGTCTTTGTGGAAAACTGCATACATTGTATCATCTGTAACATTAATAAGAATAAACCATAAAGGCTTGATTGTTCCTCATTAATGTATTTGATTTTATATTCCTAACGCATTCAAGGAATATATTTACTAACTCGACACTTGTAGGAAAAAATGTAAGGACACCTTTTTCTAAGAGCATAGAACTTCCATATTCATTTGGAGTATCAATGTGGGTGAAAATTCTCTGCATTTTCTTATATATATTTCTTCAATGTTTAAGTATTCTTAAATTGTAGATGTAAAATATGTTCCTTACCACGTCTTTCAGACAATATAAAAGCTTACCCTCTACACTACACTATAAATTCTGAACATATTAATATTGATTTTTACCTTTGAGACAGGTTTGAAAATAAGATAAGAAATGCAAAATTAATTCAGTGAGGTTATGAGCATTAATGGCTGTTTATATTTAATACTGCTCTTTCAAAAGGAACTTCTAGCAAACGTCCTACATATACATATTTATTTAATGATAACTGGCTTTTTTAATGGAAAAGTGAAAAATGTAGTTGTTAGAGCAAATTTATTTGCTATATTGGAAATCAGGGTTCAAAACTGATTTGCTTGAGTATAAGACTGGTTTTTTTCTTAATAATGTATGCTGAAAACAAAGTAAAAAGGAGAAGACATATCACGGGTTGTAATTGGATGAGGTTTTGGACCAATGGACAGTTATCTTCACCTAGTGAAATTTGCATATTGAGGAGGGAAAAGGTGGAAGACAGGCTGGAAGTTCATTCATCTTAGTTCTCCACTCCAAACTCCAGAGAGAGAGCTGCAGCTCCCAGGGGGACTCCGGTCCCTCTGGGCCAAGCTGCCTGGCTCTTGCCATCTCCCCGAGGGGTGGCAGGAGCAGATATACGCATTGGGCAGTGGCGGTGCCACGCTGGCAGCTCCTAGACCATGGCAGCACTGTGTGCCTCTTCTGGAGGCGTGGGTTCATTTCGAACTAAGACCTACCATGCCACGGGTGAACACCGCATCAGAGACCACACGCCAAGAGAGACGTGTAATGAGAACTTTCTAAGATCAAGATTCTTCAGGTATATACTATGAGATACTAGCCTTTCTTCCAAGCTACAGAGAGAGAGAGAGAGACAGAGAGAGAGAGAGACAGAGAGAGAGAGAGAAGGAGAGAGAGAGGATTTGGTCGTGTGGAGAGAAGACAACATGGAGGGGCCACATGGCCAGGGACCTACTGTAGCGGCACCGGAGTCAGAGGGGAGAAGATACATTAAATGTACAGCTGGGACTTTTCGTCTGTAGGCCTTGGTGAGCTTTAAATGCAACTTAACTATTCTTCTATGAGCCATGAAACGTATTTGGGGGGATGAAGATGTTGTTTCTCACACCATGGGAGAAGTGGCCCATTAGAAGTGCAAAGATGCTGAGATATTTGTGGAGATTGAAGAGAAGGACTTTTTACTTTTATCTAGATTGGGATAACTCATCTCATCCTTAAAAAACATACCCCATGAACTGTTTTCTTGGGAGAGGAACTGGTTTTCTCACTGCAGTAGAAAATCTTGGGTGGGACTACCGCTTTTGATGGCAGTTGTAGCAGAAGAGAGACTTTGCTTCTGAAGGACTCTTTAAAAATGCCATGTATTTTCTTTTATCTTCGTGCATTCAGCAGAAGTGAGATTGGTGGTTTTTGGGAGAAGGGAAACGTATTTTATGTATTGCCTTAATATCTATTTATTATTCTTTTATTTTTAGCTCTGTTAGTGTTAGTGAATAAACTATTTTACTATTTCAAGCTTGGAGCCTGTTTCTGCTGTTCTTGAACCCTCTTAAGTATATAATTGTGGGGAGTCTGGGGTTTTCTCCAGGCTTACCTACGACAACTTACAACAGAGGTTTTTACTTCAAGAGCTGTACTGTTTCATGTATTGCACCATCAAATCACGAGAACAGGGGAAGTAACAACACTCCTTACACCACTCAGAAGTTCACTGAACCTTTTAAATGGGCAGAGAGGTGTGTGTAATCAGCATCCTTGGAGGTTCATTTTCACATTAATGACAAGTAATAACAGGAAATTCATAGGTGTGTAATTGCAATCTCACAACAATGAACTATGGAGGCAATGCTGAATGCTGACAGAAAACACACCTCTCTGCAGCAGGTAAAAGCTGGTCAATATGCACTTATAATCCTGTTTTCATAAGAATGATTCTTTTACATTTCATTCAAATGCTGCTTTAAGTTCTCCCAACTTTTTTCTTTCTTTGCTTATTCTTTCTTTTTTGTTTTTCTCCTTGTGGCACTTTCTCCCTAAAATTTTTCTGTTTCTGTATTACACCTTCCTTTCACCTGACCCATGCTTATTTTTATTATTTAAAATTATGATATAAAATAGTTCACCAAGTACCCTTTATTTTATACACCTTTGACCACCACTTTTTTAATTTATCTTTTAAACTTTTTGTCATGCTCTTTATTCTAGGCTAGCTGTTCCTCCCCTTCCACTCACAGACAATTTCAGTTCTAAATTGCACTTCATGCTTTCATTCAGGCCAGACTGCAGGAGCCACTGTTCCATCTTTCTGTCAGTTTACTACCTGTCAACAGCAGGAATCTCTCTGCCATCCCGTTCATCTAAAGCTGACATTTTCTCACACAGATTAAGAGTAAGAAGGAGGTAGCTCTGAGCAAAACTCTAGAAAGCTTTGGTATTACTGTCTTTTTTTTAATGTAGTGCTAAAAGGATTGCACGTATACAGGAGAAAATGGGGCATGATAATGGAAAAATCTTTATGCCCGTGAAAGGGCTGGAGGTGAAAAGGTTTCAGAAAGAAATCCAAATGACTTTGGATCAAATTATTTCACAGTTTTATTACTTGAAAAGAAATGTGGTAAATCATTTTCAAAGTATCTCAAGGATCAATGCAAAAGTTGTTGGAATCAGCCTACATTCACAAACATGACAATGATTTTAGGTGCTTCAGTTCTGAACTGCTGAACAATATATCAATATAACTATGTATAGGGAACTGCATTCAAGTAAACACTAAACACGCAGCCATTGGGCTACAATTCCTTTATATTATTTAGTTGGGTTATTAAAAGTAGAAATACCAAAACTCAGTTACTTCCTGGAGCGCAGTCAAAAGTTTATGTAAAAATGTAAGAGCTAATGTCCTATATATATGAGCCTTTCTTTAAAAAAGTTTAACATTACTGCTCTTATGTGTCAATATAACTCTTCTGAAAGCAACTATTAAATAAACAAAATATGTAATCAATTTTTCTTAAATTTGCTAGGTCGTTCAGCGTATTTAACTATAAAGCTTATGAGTTATAATGAAACTGTAAGACTCTTTTTAATTCAACATTAATTGTCTGATATGGATCTTGTAAGTTAAATTAGACCTTAATATTGGCTGATAATGAAAAAATGGATCACAATAATAATAACAGGAAAGTCATTATGATAATATTAATTATTATAATCATCGTGTCTGTCAATATTAAAATCATGCAATGGTATTAAAATGCTACCAGATTGAGGTCAGCTTTATTATCTTGCAGAAGTCTTTGTAACATGAAATTTAAAGTGGCGGAAAGTAACAGTGAAAGAGTATCTCTTATACACATAAAATGGTTTTCAACTAGCAGGTAGCTGAAGATGAACAGTACCTGGTATGTATTTCCTGTTCATTTTGATACTTAGTTAATTACTCTGAAAAATAAAATGTAAGAGAGAAACTTTTCCAAGCTGCAGTTGTCATGTCCAGAGACTCTGAGCTGCTCAACCTAATTTAAGTCTCATTATGCAACATATTTGTTTAGGAAATAAGAGTACTAAGGTGCTCTTTAAACGAATTACTTTTACAGAACAGAGAAATTTTCTCTGAGTAACATAATGAAGCTTTATGAGGTAAATCAAAATAAGACAGCAAAAGAGGAAAAAAATCTAGTTACCAGAAATGTCAAAGAGAACAGGTTGAAGTGGTAAGATTAGTTTAAACTACTCCAAATGGAAATATTGCAGCACCACCTGAATGACTAGAATAGGATAAACCAAGGAGAACAGATAACTTGACTCACTATAGCTTTTAAGATAAAATACCTTCCACCTGTTCTTGGTATTATTTATTTTCTTAAATAGTCTTTAACTGGTCAATTTTATTTAAAGATTTTTTTTAAAAAGAGGTTTTTTGTCACAGCAATGTCCAGTAACAGTTAGATAGCTACAGTGCAATAGGGAAATCAACTTTCAGCATATAAATGTAACATAGTTACCATTTTATCCAATATAATGAAAACCAGCTACATAATATATTAGTGAGGTATACACATTTTCACATAGATTAATAGTACAACACAAGCAAACTACTTGTAAAATAATAATACAAATTAGGAAGCTTTAAAGATCTTTCCTTTAAATATCATCTTAAGGAAACGGAAAATATTGCTTTCCCATTTCAGTGTAAAAAGGACACATTATTTCTATAAGATCTTTTTTTGTGAACTTATTATTGTCCTTTACTGCCTATAGTTAAACTCCATGTTATGTGCAATTTAAATAGATGATGCTTCATTGTACTTGCATCATAGTATGCAAACATAAATAAAATTGGAGAACAATTAATGATATTAGTTTCAGGGATATTTCATCACTAAATGCTGCTTTCTTGCCAACCTAGACATTAATTATTTAATTTTAAATGACACCACCTGCTCCTACCTATAAGGGAAATGAAAAAGCTGCTAAGTATCATGTTGGGTATTAACTTTCAACCTTTTCCTTAATCAGGTATTCTTCCATAACATTAGAATCCAGCAATCTCATGGGATGAAAAGCACCATAGTATATGTCTGCAATTCAATTTCAAACCCTCACTGTGATGTCTGACTTAACACATCTTTTTCTTTACTATTTTTCTTTAGCTGCTTGGTGGGTCACCGATTACTTCAAGCAGACATACTAGATAAATGGCCACACCTCATTCTGACAAGGACAGTGCAGATAAACAAACATTTATAAATGAAGGCTCCTCTGATTTGAGCTGTTTTAATTTGAAGGCCTATACTCAAACTTTCACTTTCCAAACCATGAGACTGTAAGGACATTTTTGACAGAAAAAAGATATTTTAAGAGTTAAAAAACCATACAGATCAAAAACCAGACATGAACTTGTCCATACAAATGCAGAGCAAATTTAGCTTTCGGCAACAGTGCATAAGGCTGCTTTTGGGGGATACTTTTGTTATCTGTGTGCTTGAAGGCTCCCTTTTCCCCTAATGAACTTCTAATAAAAAGGTAAAATCCAGTGCACTGTCATACATTCTCTTCTATGTCCTTAGTGTCACATTTGATAGTTTGTCAAACTGTTTATCATTACATATAGAAGTGCCTTAGCAAAAGAAAAAGTCATCCTACAAGCACTTTGCATGATAGAAAATAGTAAAATAACAACCCTTTCAGTTTATGCCTACTTGCAAGAAAAGCCATAGTGATGTTTTGCAACAAGCCGTCAAAGCCTGTTTATATCTGGCTCTCCCTGCTGAAATGGCTACAGCTACTTTAACAGCTACAACAAAGTCATTTGCACTGCTAAAGTTCCTCATCCAAACAACCACTCAAGTTTAACAGGTATGCTGCTGTATGTTTCAACAACACACAAGTCGGGCTTTATGCCCAATATTTGTTCATGTATACAGTATTTGTTTCTGATAAACCCATAGCCCTTTTTGTCATAAACATCACGCTGTTCTGACGGTGGAAAGTATCACCTGCTGAGGAATTTGAACAGGAATATAACCTTCCTCTTTTCCCGAAACACAACACATTTTCCTCTGTGAAGGTTGGGTTCATTAGCTACACATACTGTGTTTTCGAATTCCTGCATTAAAAGTGTTATTTGCTACCTCAGTGCAGTGTCCTGATAAAATACTTGCTAAAGTCAACGACTGTTTTCCCCAATACAGTTAGTACTGGAGTCAGAGAATCTTAAAACAGACCATTTAGATGCTCTGGAAGATTACCCTATCTGAATATTTCCATAGTTAGACATACTGCTCAGTTGGGCATATAGCAGTGATCCTTTCTTTTGCTGCTATGCAACCAAAAAGTAATAAAAGACCATATTCGGGATATCTCAGAGCTTCTTCAGAAAATCTTATTCATAACAAAGCAAAGTAAATGTGGGCCAAACAAATTTACTAAGCAATCCCACTCCAAGAGCATAGGATTACTCTTTTTTTTTTAATGTATATGTAGTCATTCACAGATATGACTTAAATACATAGGGTTCTCCTAGCAGATTTCACAGTAGTCACTCACTTAAAGTTCCTCCTAAAAGTACAGAAGAGAGTTGGGTTCCTAGACTGTAGTTCCCAAAGCTCAATGTGTTGAGCACTAAGAGTCTAAATCATATGCAGGAAAAGGAAAAGAAGGAATGGTGGAAGCTCTGCTACAATAAGGCAGGTATTTCATGTCACGCATCTAAGACTACATGCCTGAATTCATGTGTTTTAAAGCTCAGTTTTAGCCCACTTCCCGTACTTTGATGCCAACTTCTACTTTTCTCTCTGTGTAGAGACCCAGCTCTAACAGGAGGGACAGACCAGATTAGCTTATAGCTCAGCCATTAAGATACTCACAAGATATGGAAGTGAAGTATTCAAATCTATTCAGGTTGAAGAGAGCCTTGAAACCACTGATAAGTGTTTATCCTAGACATGCTTGAACATTTCAAAAATCAGGAAAATCAGAAATACTTAAACACCTAGACAAAAGGAGCACATGTATATGTATCCAAAGAAGTTTTTGCATGAAAAAACAGGCACGAGAAGTGTCTTAGACATCCAAGCAGTTTAAAGAGGAGTCTCTTAAACCTTCCCCCTCCACTCTTCTACCATCTAAACACATTGAATATATGGTGGTGTCCATTAAACACCCTCAGAAAAAGCCTAATGCTCACCATTACAGATGATTTTATTATTCAGCTTGTCAAGGGGACAGATGCTGCCAGTCATAAAAAAATAAGCACTGAAGTACTACTAAACTTGTAGAACATTTGTGATTAGAAATAATTCAGGACCTTGTACCAGTAAAGACATTTTATCATTAAGCAGAACTTGCATGCTGTCTTGAGATGATGCATATGAACTAACTATATCCTCCCTTAACAATCACTGACAAAGCATTAGAGTGCTGGTGCATTGCATAGAGCTGATTTACAGTAGCAAGAGGCAAAAAAAATACTGAAGTCAAATACTGAAATCACAGAAAAATGGTATTAGGTTTGAACAGGTGGGGGAGTTGAAAACTGATAGATCATAATTCAGGGTCAGGCACTTCTTATTTTTAACCTACAGGCTGAAATTCTACTTTATGTAATAGAAAAGATGAATAGTTCCTTCAGGGGGGTACCTAAAAATTGTTTACTGTTCTCATCACTTTGCCACAGTTAATACAGCACATAATATATTACCTAGAAGTTTAGAATTATTGCTTTGCAGCAATTTCATAGTGCTTACTTCAAAAGAAAACATGATACATGTAACATAAAGGATAAATGATGACAGCAAGAAATAAAATATATATTAGTGGTATTTTGAATTACAAAAAGTTGCAGTCTAGTCTGTTTTGTCCTGCACTTGTCAATAACATATAAAGGCCTTTTTAGTAATTGCTATTTATAACAATAGAAGGTATTTAAATGGATCTTTCACTATACTTTAAAACATTTCAATATTTTAAATATACTTATACTAAAGACATATGAAAAATGGACATGTATACCCATTAACTTACCTTCCAAAGGTCAAATAGAAAACCTAAAACAGATCAGGACATTGAGTGCAGCTTTTCCAAATTGTATTTTGGAGCTTTCTTTCACCTACCTTTACTGTTTGTTACTTGTGTCATTTTCCCACTTCTTACGTTTCAACTTAGAATTTACCTTTCTTTGAAAGCAATTATAAAAAGATGGAATTATATGAAATTACTGCAACCAGCTTCACAACTTAGAAATTCAAATATTGAAGCTGTTCTCCATAATAAGAGATTTTCACATAATAAGAGGAACCTTCAACACTTTAGACTAAAACTCTGTTTAAAAGAGCTGCAGTCTTTAAAGTCCCTAAACTCTTTTTTCTCAAAGACCATAAAAACAGCAACCAAAATTCAATGTCTCACCTCATTTGAATCTTCATCAACATCATATTGATGTTCTTTGATTCTTTGAGCAAAATAATGTTTCATGGAAAGAATTGCATGTTGGTATTAGGAAAAGAAAAGCAATTAATCATCCTTTGTATGAAATGTTCTGCAGTCACTGTCATATGCAATTTTATCAGCTGTACTGAAGCCAGAGTACATTCTGAATTTTACCCTTCAGGGCAGGAAATGGAGAATCTAGACAGTTCTGGATTATGATGAGCTGTATTCCGATCTTTTGTGTTCTAGTAAAGGTTTTAAAACTAATATATTAATATAGTCCAATCATTTCTGGTTATCAGTTTTATAGTTTATTGCAGTTTCAAACATGTGGGCTGATAAAGCACTGGAAATCTGAAAGGGGGTTTTCTGTTGCCATGTAGAGTCAGATTTCCTATCCTTATGCCTAAAGTTTATGGACTCAGTTTTCTTTAGGAACAACATCTAGAAACTGCAAATAAGTAGAGTAGAATATTTTCAGGCTTCACAGAAAAATTCATATAATTTCAGATAAACTATAAGCTATGTTAACTGATATTTTTGTTCACCACTGTTTACATATCTTCTGTCTTATGTGTGCTAGATAAGATTAGGCCTAAATACACTAATACACTAAAAACATTTGAAATAGTAAAAACCACATAGGTAACTATAGCTAAAGTACACATTCAGATATCCTGTTAAGATTTATCTTTTTCTAAGTAGAAGTAGAAGAACAGTTCATTTCATTAACTCCTCTTTCCCTGTTCATAGATACAGATCTATGAACACAAATGGTCATTTTTTTAAAAGATCTATTGATTCATGAGGCTAAATGAAACATCAACATCTAAAGTAACTGCATTGTTATAAGTACACTAAGTTCATTAATTAATTCATAGTTAGTAGCATCTAATAGAAAGGGGGTTTAGAATTTACAGAGAAATTATTGATTTTTAGGAACTAAAGGCTTAATTTAAAATATTCATACAAATAAGGAGTCAGTCCTTACTCTCATTCAAGTAATTTACACAAGTTTAAAGTACGACAGTGCCTGTCCTAAAGGAGTCTTGAAAACACACTATCCAACCAAGAAAAGAAGGCACAATATCCCTGAAAGAGGTCATGCAGCTGAGAGTAACAGGACATATGGGTTTGACAGCATCAAAAGGAGATTTTGACCAGAGCTGCAATAAAAGAAGCAGGCAGGAGAGACAACATAACTGCGACAGGTCTACCAGGACTGTTGTTACATCAAGGACCTCAAGGTAACCTGATACTGGGGAATATGAGATGTCTCAGAACTTGTAATTACCTAAAGCCTTCTATTTTGTACTAAGCCTTCTAGTTCTAAAGTACAAATTTCTACCTTCCTGTTTCATGCAGGCAATTGCTTGCATATGGATAAATCTTTTTTTTTCTCCAGAGATGCGCGATCCATAGGCATGTATTTCACAGACCCAACTTTAACTAAATATCTGATTATGAACTAAAACTCTTTTTGAAATACACTGGGAAGACATGCATGTCTAGACTGCATTCACAGTGAGAAGTTTTTCCCCAAATATTATTGGTCCCTGTTGAAAACTTTGCTGTTGCTTTCCTAGTAGCCACAATGAAAGCACTGGTGCTTACAGAACACTAAAGACACTTCAGAATATGGGCACTATGGGCACTTGGAAATTCTAGGTTTCACAGTGGCAGAGCAGATCAGGACTTGGAGAAGACCATGGGTTCTTTCTAGTCAATTTGCCACACTTTTTGTCAACAGAAGATGGGGCAGGAGGGGGGAGGATAATGTACATTCAGGTCTCATCCAAACATCCTGCTGCAATGCAGCTGGGCGTGCTCCCAACCCTATGATCTGGAAATAGCTGGCATCCACATGGCTGCCAGAATTCAGCCCTTCTGTTGTCTAAACCTGTTCAGATTACATCTCTCTCACGTGGTGCTTATGATGCCAGTGGCATCAGGAGTGACGTTATGCTGGTGCTAATTCTAGTGAACTGCTTCATAACTATTTGAAAATGATAATGATTAGGAAAAAAAAAACCCGAGGAATCTAATAAAGGTACAAGAACAGGAAACATGACAACAGATAAAATTCAATTTTGACACATGCATAATATTTTCCATTAGAAGGAACAATGCAAAGTACTTACATATAGTGCCTAGTTCTAGTCAGTGTAATTAGTCACAGAAAAAGTCACAATTTTAATGTAATAAAAAAGTAAAAGTATTGACCTGTTGAATTTTTAAGTACTGACAAGAAAATAGAAGCAAACAACTGTATGTCCTCAGAGAATTATTTAAGTTACTGTGCTATGTTTTTAATGTTCTAGGTGAATGTATTTGATTTCAAAATCACAATACAGCAACAAGCATGGAAGACACAATTTTACAGGTCCATATCTACACCACAAAATCTGTTCTTAGCTCAAGTATTAGATAATCGATGTTAAAATGTTATCGGTGTAGGGTATAAAAGTAATTGCATAATGAAAGGGTGAATCCTGTGGGGAATGGTGTCATCTCCTGCCTGGTCTTCTTACCAAGTAGCCACCATTTCCATTTCATTACAATGATGTCATAAAAGGCTTGTAAAGTGTCTATAGATTAAAAAAAAAAAAAAAGCATAGTGAAAATCTTCTGGGAGATCTGCAGTTTTATTCAGAAATCCAGGTTAAAATGAAGATAGGTATATAATGACATCCCTGCTGAGAATAAGAAACTTCTCAAAGGATTAATAAAATGACCTCTCAATCATAAAGAAGTTAAAAAGAAACCAAACAAAAAACCACAAGAAGGCAGGAAAACAGTAGCATATAATTTTTTTGTCCTGCAGCTACTTCTAACCATGTTTAAAAAAAAAAATCTGCATGTCCTAAGCATGTTCTGCAGTACAAATTTAATGTTTTAGAAATACTTTTTATCAAATCTTATCTAAACACCTTTTCTGTCTCTGGGCTAGCTTAGAAATAAAGAAATGTTAAAGAACCTTTTTCTCATACAGTGTTTTCAATTTGCTTTTTGTTTTGTATTGTTTTCTAATGGAGAAAAAAATTCGTTAAGTCCACAGTTCACTTGTGAAATCCAAGCTACTACGCTCCCAAACTCCCAGTGATAATATATGGCCTCTGTGGATTGTAAAGTAAGACACATCTTTCATCCAACAAATGCAAGCTTGCCAAACATGCAGTTATGAAAGTTGAGGACTTGCAGAGTTTCTGTGCACTACCACGACTAGCTTTAATTTCCGTAATTTTTTTCAAGCTTAATCACACTTCTGGACTTGTGACTCTGTTTATGTATTTTTAAAACTTTATTTTCCTTTAATCTCTTTGATTGGGACAATACTGAATTATTTCATACTCTTCCATATAGCTAACTAGTTCTCGTTCAAGCAAAAATATGTCCTCTATATATTTACCATGAGCTATTATAGGAGCATAAGATGCCATATCACTTTAATTGCTATTAAAACATAGAGCTTGCTTTTAGTTATGTATCAAGTAGAGTGTACTCTAATAGAGAACAATGACAACAGCAAAAATAACAAAGGTTTATTAATTTCAGCACAACTTATCATTCATTATTGCAGGAGCATCTGTATGTAGTGTTTACCTGCAGTCATATAAATAAAAGCAAAGAATCCTCAGTTGGGCCTGGACAAGCTAAATATGGCATGAAAAATCTCTTCCACTTTTTTCAGCAGGATGTAATACAAGAAAGAGTTTGAGATAAGCAAATTTCCAATTTTAGATATTTGGATTGTCTTGGATGTATATATAACTTCAGTGCTTCCCTGAAACTTAACAATAAATGAGTCTACGGAACCTAATTCTGGAGCGGAAATCTCACAGGGATACATAGCTTTTGGAAGGTGTACAAGTTGGCTTGTTGCAGTACAGCCATAAAACTGATAACGGCCTCTCAAGCAGGACTCTTTAGAACTTTTGGTACTAGTCAGAACTGAGTCTGTGAATCAGAAAATGTAAAAAAAAAAAACATGAATGTGTCCAAATGTTTTTGGACTACACAAAAGATTCCTTACAATTTTATATCTCATCTGCGTAAAGTTTCATTTGGTTCCAGTTCTCATCATGTTGGTATATACCTACAGAACTAAATTTCTAACTAAACTTGGAAAAAATATTTTGAATAAATTCTGACAAGCAAATCTTAAGATTAGGAAGTATTTCCTTCCTTCTTAAGTAAATCCAAACATGAATCAACGTCAATCATAACCTAGACTTACCAAAACACTTGTCCACAGTGAACATTAACCAAGTTGCATTTGTAGGTAGATAACACAAGCAGCACAGTTATAACTGACACCTTACATTATCATTATCTCTACATAAGCACTTTTAATTTATTTGCAAATGAAACCAAATTAATGAAAGCTTATCTTTCCCTTTCAATTTCTATTTAATGCTTTACCATTCAGTTCACAGTTTTATGTGTATTCTACATAGTAAAATAGTATCAGCAGATCCCTTCAATAAATCTTTCTAAATACCCTGTAACTATGGACTGTTTCCAGTTTTAAATTCCAATGCATTCTCAGAATGTGCCTGTTATATTCAAGTATGGGTTTCTTTAGCAACCACTTCAAAGGTCAATTCTCAAGCCCATGTAAACAAACTAAATTGCAACATTAAGAATAATTAACATGAATTATTTTAAATGTGTAAGCCAACTATTAGAAATCAGAATTGTTGAGTATATTTTTTGAAAGTTATTATCTGTGATTCATGTTTCTTTATGAAATTTCACTTTATGACACTCATATTTTTTTTCCATTTGTTGATACAATTCACTGTTTTCTTTTAGACAATACTTCGAGTTTAGGTAACTATCAAAAATTTATGGGAATAAAATATCTGGAACATGAGAAGTGTCATGATGGGATTCATTGACTCAGCAATGAAGTTCATAAGAGAATGGGAGCACAGTATTCTTAATAGCTGCTCTACATTTCCACACTTCAATCTCCCCAGATATTTACTTTGAAATTAACTTGCCTAAAGTCAGAACCACGTGAATGGTCCATATGCTGATTCAGATCCCATTTGAAAGATGAAACTCAGGATCATGACTAGTCAGATATTAAATCTTGTCTCACAGGTATGGATGGTAGGAAAGCTGAAGATTTTACTTCCAAATCTGAAGAAATGTTTCCATTTATTATAAAAATTGAGTTACAAGAAATGACGTAATGTGTCCAGTAGATCAAAGCCCGACATTTGGATGATTATACAACACAACACTATCATTCAGTCTGCTAATGTTACCCACATAGTTTAATATACATTGAATAGCTCAGCTTGCAGACAAAAGAAATACAAGCAACATACAAGCAGATAGCATCCCAGAGGGTGGAAAATCATATGCAGAATGATTATGATCCTTAACTCATTAAAGGATGTTAGAATTAACCTCTTTTTTTGCATGCTCAGGGAAAAATAATAGAAAATTCCTTGGTCTGTGCTAAGGGTGGAGAAGATGGCCATTTCATGAATCACATGATTGCAAAAATCAGCTCCGACAAGACCCTAAATAACACTGGTGGATTTAAAGCATTAACTCAGAACCATTAGCCAACTTTTGTATCAAGACTGCAATTAATGAAGTATACACTAAGTATCCAACAGAGCAAAGTGATATAAATTTTGCTTAAAAATATCCACTTTTTTTATTGGATATTTATAAATATTTTTATATTTTATATCTTGGACAATTTTCATCTTGAGAAACTTATATTCCTAGCCTGCGACAGACTTCTTCTTTATATTGTATGTATTCATGGTCAGGTTAAAACAGTCATGACCAGGTCAGGTGGGATGTAGAGCAGTTTCATGTACTGATATGTTTAAAACAACCTGAATTTTTAATTTCCAAATCTATCCTCAGAATAAGTAGATACGTTCTGTTTTAAAATTCCTTTAATATTTGGTTGACTAACACCAATGACAAAATGAAAACAGAACAATCAGGATAACAAAAGTTCAAGAACCTGAAGGGTAAATATAGGCTTTGTGCTGCCATCATTATCCTCTAGAAAGACATAAGAGGGGAAGTGGCTACATGTCATGAACATGACAGTCTTGTGAGAATGACAAGCAGTAACAAAGAGGGGACAATGATCCAGACCTCATCATGAGAATTACAGTTAGCCAAACTAACATACCATTCTATCTTTAAGAAATGTGCCAGTGTCCATCCCCAGTGGATGATTAAGGATATATTAGATTAAAGAATATCCTTCTTGAGCAATAGTACTACAAAAAAAATATTATTAAAAGAAAGGATGGAACATATCTAGGAAATTCCTCCTTTACCCTCTTTGGAATACAGAATTCAGGCCTTCAGTATTTTCTTTTGGAGAAAATTAGTTTTATCATTTGCTGACATAGACTCTATTGGGTCCATATGAAACTACTTTGCCAATAACAGATTGCAGATTGTTGCCAATATTTGAATAGAAAAGTTCTGGTGTGCTGTGTACTCTTCAGTAATACTGAGTGAAAAGTAGAACATTTCTTAGATATATTAGTTCCTAAGTCTCTATTAGTTAATGAATCCCTTCCTACAAGGAGTAGATGATTGATTGTGACCTTGGCAAGTTTATGAGATGCATTTGAAGGACTTACAATGAGGATTTCAGCACAAGCACTAGGATTACAACACAGGTTAGACACCTGACACTTTCAAGATGTGTGTATATAGCTGCATGCCATCTTGAATTAGCCTATCCTCCTGGCATCTGCAGCTAATTCTGGTGTTCTTGGCTTGTTTCAGAAATATCATCACTGATGTGGTGGTTGAGAAGATAGATTCTTTCAGTGTCCTAAATGGGATAGATATATTGGGATCAAGTCTCCACACAGAAGACATACTATAAGACACACATTTCAAACACATTCTTTTCATCTCAGATAAAGCAAATAGTCACAGATGCATTTACCTCACTCTGGTGGCAGCTGATCTTAGGTCACTTGTGAAGAACTGGAGAGGAGCTGTTTTTTAGCAGGCAGGTTCCTGCCAGCAGGATAGTGATCATACTTCTGGTTAAGTGCCTGCCATGCTGAGGGAACTATTTTATATAGTTCATATATATCCTTGCAATTGTCCCTGAGATAATAGAAAAATGCAATGTAAAGCTACCTAAATCTTCTTTCAAGACTACATCTGATTCAGGCAGACATTGATTCCCTCATTCATCAAAAGTGGTGATAAAGCTGCCATATCACCATCCATAGGTATCCATCAGCTGGCTTCTTCTGTAAGTTGGCTGAAAAACTTTAGGATAGAATGCTAGTCCTGCAACTCAGGAGATGTAAAACTCGAGAAGATTGTTGACAGGTGCGGCATGGAAGAAAATTGCCATAATTTTGTATCTGAAACACATCTTTATTAAGACTCTTTCAAGGCTCCCCTTTTTCTTAAGAATAAAGAAATTGAAGAGAATAAAGAAATATCTTCCCTTGAAGTCTAATAAAATCTCTTCTATTGAACCTAAAATAAAAACATTCATACCTTTAAAAGCCTTTCATGGAAACAAAGATGATGCTAGATGTGAGATAAAAACTGTATCTGGCTTGCTACCATACATAACTTCGGCTATTCCATCTAAGTGCTGATTGAAATGTACTCATCTCTTTTGACCCCTATTCCATTTTCTCAGTAAAGCCTCTTAAGCTCTACTTTGCTCAAGAAAAGGCATTATAAGCTTCAATTCAAAGAAGGTCTGAAGGACTGGCCCACTGCTGGATAGGCAGAGCTTAAAACATGCAGAACACAACAGTAAGATTCATACTGAAAGGGGGCTTATAACTAAAAGCATTAATTTCATGTTCAGTTGTGACCGACATACAAAAAAGAAGTTGTGATTTCCTTTTTTAAGGCTAAGCTTGAACGAACATTCTCAGTGTGTGCAAGGTAATTAACAC
The DNA here is from genome assembly GCA_013397565.1 of Ptilonorhynchus violaceus. Lineage (NCBI taxonomy): Eukaryota > Metazoa > Chordata > Aves > Passeriformes > Ptilonorhynchidae > Ptilonorhynchus > Ptilonorhynchus violaceus. Next base: position 214,732 of record VZRJ01008806.1, on the reverse strand, counting down.
TGCAATGCCAATACACAAATTGTCTACTAAAAGGCTTGTAAAGTGTCTATAGAAAATGGATAATAATATACTAATAATGTACTAATAAATGGATCCAGTTTCTAAAAGATCTTCTAAAGATTTTAACACCAGCTCTCAGACCAAGATAAAACTTCAGTTTTCTTGAAATCAAAATAATCTTAATGTGACTTTTTGGGAAGTTTTTACTTTTCAAAAAAAATTGCAGGAACTGACCCTAAAACTACACTGCAATAAATCCTGGAAGAAACACGACAGATTTTTAAATACTCAAAAGAAGCAAAGCTACTAGATATTTGACAATATTCCCACTGACTATTTTAACAGAACCACCCATTCCATACATAAGATTTATTTTCTAAAATGAAAACAATCTTCCCTGTGCTAACAATAGGTGTTTAAAAGTCTATTTTTCAATTTGTCATTTGATAAGATGGAGTTGTACATTTTCACTTGAACAATTTACAGACCTTTATAGGTTAAGCCAAATATTCTATTTTAGTTAAATACCAAGTAATGTAATGCTATGCTCATCAGATTAGTATGATAGCCAGCAGAGTCTTTTTGTCTGGATCTTCAACATCTTTCATTGCAATGATACAGATTCAAAGGATCTTCATAAATTCAGGTGAAACTGGGCAAGTCACATAAAGGGGCTGATGGAAAGAAAATCCTGCTCTGTGCTACTCAGTTGTGTCTGTCTTAAAAAGGCTAACTAGTTGCAACATTGAACACATGCAGGAATCTCTTTCTCGAGTAGAAAGCAAATTATGTGTAATGATATTCTGAAATGTTTTGTGAAATAGAGCCTGTTCAGACACATCAGATCAGGTTCACTCCAGGAATGCTTAGTCTTCAAGATACCATTCACTGCACTACAATTCTTGATTTTCTTGAAACCAATAAGTGCTTGTGTTTTTATATTAGTAAGGTTGTAGTGTAGTAAATTATGTCTTTAAAAACTTTTGGCTTTTACCTTAAAGGTTATGCTCACCTATTTGCTTGATATCTTTTACATCAATAGTTCACACAGTCAGCACAGGATAGCTGAAATCCCAATAAACAAGGGTGGTGACCTTTCGTTACTTGTAAACATAAGGCAAACTTTATCAAATATTCAACAAATTCTCTTTCAGTAGCACCTGTGTTCTAAGCCCAGGAGGAAATTTGAGAGCAAACAGATGGATGAGGTGCTCATATCAAAATATAGTCCCAAGAAAGAGATCAGTGCAGAAATGCCAACTGAGATTTTATTTACTGTTCAGTCAGTGAGCAGCACAGAGAATAGGAAATGGAAAATTCATATGTGATGGGAATTATACATGAAAGCATCTACTAAAACTCAATTCTACTTCTGTGTATGCTTATAACAAAATGAGGTATCAGCAACCTCAGCTTTTTTAAGATACTCTTCCCATCAAGGAGAGCTTATACATTGGCTTCATCATCAGATCTCCTCTTTGAAAAGGTGTCCTTTCTAACTACACAATATAGAATTAATACAGCTACATTTGAAACAATTAACATTTTCATTCTCTTTTGGCCTCATGCAATTCTAAACAATTTCAAATTGAGAGAAATAAGAAATTTTCTCTAAGGTTCCTTTCAAAGTTCCTGAATTTCACTGGGGACCTTCTGAACTAAAATGGGTATGGTTGCTTTTGGGTAGAATATTTTTATTTTTTTATCAAGATCAGAATTGAGAAAAAGAACATTTTAAAATACATCATTCTACTAGAAAACCTCCTCTGCCTTTGCTCTTCAAGTCTTGCTCTAGATATACAACTCTTACACGGTAGATATCTCACGATTATTTCAGATAGTTGCAGAACACTGTGAATATAGGAGCCACTGGTGCTAAAACCAGCTTCAACAAATTTGATATCAATCAGAGTTTGTGCATAAAAATATTAACATTCAGGTTTTGCCCTCAGACTTTAACTACATAACAATAAAGATATACCTTGTGTTAAGGAAAAAACAAACAAAACCCCCCCTTGTACTCTAATCAATGTCTTCAAAGAACAAGATCAGACAGAAAAGGTTCTATAAGAAACCTCATTCAAGAAAAAACAAGTTTGCAAAAATAAATTTCAAAACACTAAAATGGCAGCTTCAATGTGGTTTAGTTTTCTTATATCTATTAAAATAAAATTTCATTTTCTTCTGAAGCATTATGGGCAGATGAATTTTTAGCATTTAAGGTCAAGGGACTACATTTGTTCCCGACCTAGTTTCAGTGATTATGATGAAACTTTCAACAGGAACTCATTTTTACATGGGTAATTTTGGGTTTGCATTTCTTTATATACTCCTTAGAAAATATTTTGATGAACTAGGATGCTTCTCCAATCTGAACATAAATGAGAGATTAAAGTCTTTTGGGAAAGAGTCATTATAATTTATATAGTGCATATAAATAAATACTTTCTTAAAGCTGGATCAATAAGATCATGAAATGTTCTGTCTATTTTGATCATTTAATGTGATGAAGAGCCTCTCTGAATCGGCAATTCTTAATTAACAGATCATTACTAAAGACATTTTCTACTTTAAGAATCCTCACTAAAGACAGTGGAAACACCTGAGATAATTTCAGTACTTGTCCTGTAAATTAATACTTGTGAGGAGAAAAAAAAAAAGAAAAGAAAGGAAAAGAAAAGAAAAGAATAATAAATAAAAGTGATTTCTTACAACTCAAACTTTTAATTATTAGCAGAGATGCAATCAAGAAGGCAGAAGAAAAGATTAAAGTCAGTACAGAACTTACATTCTTGAGCTGCTTCACTTAAATATGGTTAAAAGTTTATAATTTCTGTGCTTTTTAAATTGTTTCTAAAGCCCTAAACCATGAAAAATAAGGGAAAAATATAAACACACAGATACATTGAATTTCCTGAAGATCAAACATAAAGGTGGTGTCATTGCAGCTGCAGTACAGATGTTTTTTCCTACACTATATCACTGAATACTAAACAGATATTCAAAATGTTTGAAAGCATAATAAACAAACAACTGCGTCTAAAAGCCTTCTGCATTTATCAAATAGCTGCATTGAAAATAACTGGATGCCTAACAGATTTTAAAACATGAAAAAACAATAAAGCTATACTCAGGAAAACACTGAAAATAATTATTTTGAAATTACACATAATTACATATTTACATTCTTACTATGATTAATAAAAAAGGCGAGACTGATGGAAACCACTGCTGGGTGGAGAATGCAAAGAACACACACTTTTGTGTACTAGTAAAAGGATTTCCTAGGCTGTGCAGAACAAAATGAAACTCAATCAGTTACAGACATTTAACTTGGTATGATACTGTGACACAAAGGCAGCACATGGAGGCACTGGAGGGTGCAATGGGATGCCAATGTTCTTTTGACTTCTCATAACCCTTTAAAAGCTTTTAAAGTACAGTGACATCAAGTTATAAGCATTGACTTCTAACAAAAACCTGATCCAAAGTTCACTCAGCTCACTGTGGCTGTCAGAAAGAATGGACTATAGAACCACAATTTACTCAAAATTTCTCATTCAAACTCTACACATATGATGTGACAGAAAGCCAGCAAACAAATGTGGTTCCATGCTTCTGGCATTCAAGCATCCATGACATTACACATGGTAGCTCAGGCATCACCATTAGTTATCTTACAATGCTTTTCAACATTTCAAATTTAACTCTTTCTTGACCTTCACTTTTTCAGTGTTCAGAAGAAATCAAATCATACAGTATTATACCAAATGTAAATTATGTCTCTTGAAGTAAAAAATTGCACTCTCTCTTAATAAATTAATGGATTGTTAGTTAAATAGTTTTAGTTTTCCTTAAGACCGCCTCAGTATAATTTCCTCAGGTAATACTTGTAAATACTACACTTTTGTACAGTCTTCTGATAAATTCTTCCTTTTTTTATCAGAGGAAGGATATATCTTATGCACACGAATTATCTCGAAGTATTTAGTCTTTTAGCCACTGACATAGGGAAGCTTTAATTTCTTTTGGGATTCTGTCTCTCACAAGGAGTTACAAATCCATAGCGAGTTGAATGGGGATAATTTCTTCAGGGGAATTAATGATCATTCACTTCTTGAACAGTGCTGGCACTTTGCTGGTGCTTTGATAGAAGTCAGATCGTTTTTTGCTGCTCCTTTTTCTTAAAGGCTTTGCACAAATAATAGCCTTTCACTTGCAGCCAGTGTTTGGGGCATAGGAAAATCCAAAGATTATTATCACATCCTTGTTCCTTATTTTGTAAACAAGTGCTAGAAAATTTACAGCTTTGCTGTCTTAAAAATACAGCTTTGTGACCAGAGAGCAGGGGGAAGATTTTTCCATGCATATAAATTTACAAGAAAAGAAAAACGTGAAATTTGTCAGATAAACTTGTAAATCATTTTCCATTCTGAAAAATGGTTATTTTGAGCCATATTGGTAAAATACAAAGAAACTAAGAACAAGGAGCCAGCTCAAGTGGAATTGAAAAAGTGTTGAAGAAAAGGGAGCTTGCAGCCATGCTGTCTCGGAGCAGATCAGGAATCAAATATTGACAAAGGGAAACTCTTTAATGCCTCTTACCCCCAGCATAAAGGCAGACGTAACCTACCTCAACCCTATACTAAACAGAATTTATTCCCTCTCTGTTCCGCCGTGACTATACTTTCAGTTGCTCTGAACAAGGCTAAAGCAGGTTCACACACACTCTACTCATCTGCACAAGATGATTACCTGACACCAGAGGGACTCCTGAACTACTAAAGACTACGAATGAAGCATCCTGTACAGCAAAGTTAAAAGGCCCTAACCAACACTGACTTTCCTGTACAGGCAGAAAATGGACTTCAAATGTACTCAAGGTCAGGGGTGATGTTGAAGAGTTCTTTCTGTCTGAAATATCTTCCCAAAAGCAGGGCTTTGGCAGATCTCAGGTGTGCTCATGATATATATTCCATCTGATAATTGCCCTTTTGCTTCTATTACTTCACACTGTATAATACCTAAGAAATGTGCTCTAGGAAAAAAAATACAATAAAAAGATAAATAATTTTGCAGTTGTTTTTCTTCCAATCCCTAAATTATTTTAAATTTACATTCTATCTACATATTTCCCTTTCACGTTTCTGTTCAAACAATTCTTTCCTTTTCTTGAACATGGAACACCTTTATATCCTGTTAACAACTAGGAACAGGGAAAAATGAGCTTCACAGCGTGACATAATAACTAAAATCACTCACTTCAGGTATGTGGAATACAGTCTTTTTGAAATACAGAGGAAAATACTAGAAATTCTTCCTGGACTTTCTGCAAGTGCAATAAGGCTCTATAAACACCAATTGTCATTTTGCAAATATTGGCATGGCTTTAATGACCAATAAAGAGTGTCACAGAAAAACCTGGAACTTGGATCTACAGGGTTAAATTACAAAGTATTATTTTTTCAGAGAAATGTGATAGAGGGTAATTTATTAATAAATTAAAATAAGAGGTAGCAAATTGTAAGAAACAGATTTTTGTGATTTCAACAGTCCTCGAATAGAAAGGACTGTTTAGAAAGTTTAAAGCAGAATTTTCACTGTTTACTGCAACACTCGACCTTGTTTGTCTTGCTTGTCTACTTGTGTATAACTGCAATGTATGTAGTTTCCTATTTTCTGTTGTATTTTTATTATGATTGCATTATAATTCACATGACTATCTGCACAGATAAGCTGTGGCCTGATTTGATACTCCAGTTGTTCAGATCATGAAATTTATTCTCAAGGAGCAGCACAAATCCTGTTTTGTGTGCATGCTTTTGTGTTTTTTTTTTTCTATAGAAGACATGGGGGAAAGAATTGTAACCTCACCTTAATACAATGCCAGGGTACAGCCAAGGTATACTCCTTGATCTGTGAATTGGAAAGTAGTCCACGGCTCCATCATTCACTGTGACTGAAAGAATTTTTCAGGACTTTTTACCATCTGTTTTCAAACAACGTGAAAAGGCTGCAACAATGACATTATCGTCTTGTGTAAAAGCTCAGACTCAAGTCTTTTAGAATACCAGCGACGAATACATTTGCGGTTGCCACTGTTTCTCATAAAAAGCACTAGTAAATGGAAGTCCTAGTTGTTTTGAAGTAGCTTGTCTTGAACTCTACATTCATGCACTTTTACAGCCTGTCATGTTTGCATGTATTGCTAGGAAAGAAAAGGAAGGGAAATTCAATGTCCAGAAGTTAGTTTCCTTATGCAATTGTGAAACAAGAAGATTTATAGGATAAACATGAAGTCCAGCATTGATGATGATATAGGAATAAGTTAGCAATTAGAATATTCTGTTCCCTTTCAATTTTGATCACAACTAACTAAAATTCAATATAATGATATTTCTTGTGAATTCCTTCTAAGAGACAGTTTTCCAGTTAAATATAGGACTGGATATCCTAAAATTTAAGTAGTAGTCAGACAAAATTCATATGATGTCACTGCACATCAGTTTCAAAGTAAAATGAAGGTAAGGAAGTTTTCCTGTTGAAAAACAATACTGTGAACCTACAAACTTGCTTGAAAGGGAATGGTTAAGACTATAATGCCCTATGAGTGTTTACAACAAATTATTAAAAATATAATCAATTATTTTTCTTTCCAGTGGAGGTGACCTTATGAATGTGCATGTAAGAAGCCCCGTATTCCCTGGAATTTTAGCAAGTTAAATTGTGGCTTGTTTCTACAAGTGGAAAAGGTAATTTAAAAAACTCCAGCTAAAATGTTAGTGCAAATGTCTGTACTGCCTAATTATTGTGCAAACTCTGGCAAATATTTCTTTTTGTAGTTCAAATAAAGGAAGTCACTGAGAGAAAGATTTGGCTTTATTTTTATACAAAAGGAGCAAAGCTCAACCCAACAAAATTTACAAAAGATAAGCCTGATCCTCTTATTACCTTGAACTAATTTGACACTTACCTAAGGCTTTTTGAATACATCTATAGAAACAGTATTTTTAACTTTTTTTAAAATTATTGGTTTTCTTTTTTATTTGTGGGTTTCTTTACAGTTATTTTGGCTGACAATAAAAGATCATTGCATTCTACCTGGACTCTATCTATTTGTAACACCGTCCCCCCACCAAACACAAAAAAAGATAGAAAAAGCTTTGTTCTTCATTTAGCAGTAGTCACACAAATATAAGACCATACATTTGGGGTGAATTTCACAAATGCCTCTAAACAGACCTTTTTCAACACATTTGCTGCTCCAAAAAATCAAGCTTTCTATTTTAAGAGGAGAGGGACTCAGTGCACTCTCTTCTTTAACATAACTTAACAGATCTTTCCTTTGCCTCTTGTATTACCTTTGCTTTTTAGACAAGAGTATGAATGACTCAGTGAGGCAGTATAATAATTAGGACATGGTATAAAAGGGCAAGCAGAATCTCAGGGCACTCCACTTGTGCTTTCAGTCACTGCAGCTACTGACTGTTTCTCTTTGGGCACCAGATTAATCCATCTGTACAATTAACTTTATGTCACCCTCTATTATTTATCTTTGCCTCCTCTATTCACCTATTTTGACTTCTTGCCTTTTCAGGTGTCTTGCTTTTCAGGTGCCCAGCTGTACTCAACACCCTTCTGTGTTAGCTATCTTCCTCCTCCTGACATCTTTTGCTTACATTAAATTTTTCTGTCTTTCAATTTCCATTTGAAAAATGTATGCATATAGTACAAGCAAAGGACCTGGAAATAGGATGCAAGCTATATTCTTACAGGGAGACATAAAAAATTAGAATTGTTATAAAAGAAGATATCATCAAACCATGTATTTGCAAGGCAGTATTGTTGCATATTTCATTCTCCTATCTACCCTGCACGAACTTACACTGTCGGAAAAAAAAATCAGACTGTCAGCTGTCCCTTTTTCACCTGAGAAAAGTCAATCTAGGGCTTTATAAATGCAAAAAAAAAAAAAATAGGATTTCTGCCTTGAAGATCATACAGTGAGAAATAAAAAGTCCAAAAAAGAAAGCAGGATGAGGGGAAAGAGCAGGCAAAACAAGCATTAAACACATAAGGAAAATATGAGACATATTTTAGTGGCAGCTGAATAGTACTGATAGTACTTGGAAACGAGAACAAATGGGGGAGTAAATAAGCCCAAGCTGGAAGTCTGCATTAGAAAGAGAGAGATGGAAGTGGATTTTGCAGGAAGAGATTGATGGTGTTCTAAGTGTTTAATGAGTATGGACTATGAAGTTTAAAGGGGATTTTCTACAATAATGTAACTCCCAACTGGGCCAATTTTCTAAATTCATTCACATTCCTGTCAGTTTGACTCTGTTGGTCTCGATGAAAGCTTTTTTTCATCAAAGCATCCCCCACTTTACTGTCCCCTCATCACAAACCATGACCACTAAAAAAAGGCTATGAATATTTCAAAGAACTAAATGGCATGGATGGATTAATATTTTAATTCAAGTTATGCTTGCCTTTTATCGAGTTGTAACTTTGAACATAATAAATTCTGTTTAAAGAACCAAAGGCTTTCATATTCTATATTTTGCCTCCTTTTTCGCTATTTATTTTTTTTTCTAAACACTAGAGTGTTTATGGACATAGCCAATGGCATGTCAAAAGCAGAGAATGAAACTCAGCTTGTACCCAGTTTACTCCTCTGATAAATTTTCAACCTAAACCAAAGAAGACTTCCTTTTTCCGTTGCCTACTGCAAACATTTGTGCCAAAACTTTCTTTACTCCAAATGACAGATTCAGAGCTTTGTACAGTATTTACCTAAAAAAAAAGTGAAGACATATTTTTTGAGGCTGGCTGTAGGTGACAGCTGAATTACAGCAGTCTGGCCAGTGGATGCTACTGGGAGTGTTCACAAGACTAGAATTCAACAGGACTGAGTGATTCACTCACCTCCTTTTGTGATATGATCATATTTATTTTCAGGAATTCATTGATAATAAAGTGCAGGCATGTCATCATATAAAATAAAAACAAATTGATTAGGCTACCTGTCAACAAGACTTTGCACTTCAAATCAATTTGGACATACAGCTAAAATTTCCTAAACTTAAGAAAGGCAATATTGAACTACAGAAGCATGAATTTTGCATTTCTATCACAAAAAGTTAATATTTCTGATAATATCCCTCAGAGAATTTCTTAATACTTTTTTTTAAACTTAGCAGCTCTTTCAGTTTTTATTGTGTTTACTTCATTACATCATATTGGGTTCAGTTCATTCAGTTTGTCCGTTGGTAACCTGGGCTGCATTAGACAAAGCACTGCCAGCATGTCACAGGAGGTGATCCTTTCCCTGTACTCAGCACTGGTGAGACACACCTGAAGTGCTGGGCCTGGTGCTGGGCTCCTCCTCAGTACGAGACATGGACATACTGGAGCCCAAGGGAAGGCTATGAGGATAATTAAGATATTGGAGCATCTCTCCTCTTGGGAAAGGGTGAGAGAGGTGGGATTGTTCAGCCTGGAGAAAGTTTTGTTCTGTTTTAAAAATCACATTATGAAATACTTACTGTCTCATGCTAATGAGAGCTATGGTGAAAATGAGGCCTTGATGGATATAACTTGAAAAGTAGAGCAAAGCAAAATAGTTCAGCTAACAATAAACTCTGTTTCAAACTCTTGGCCTATCTTTGAAGCTGAAACAATAATGAGCTTATAATTAAACAGCAACATTCTTGCAGTATTCAGGGTTACCATTGAGGCAGGATACTCTAAAGATGCTAAACTAAATACTGCATCTCTGCCAGTAATTGATGGTCCAAAGATTTTCCTTTTGAAGATCACAGAATCACAGAATGTGTGAGGTTGGAAGGGACCTCTGGAGGTCATCTGGTCCAATGCCCCTGATCAAGCAGGGCCACCTCAAGTGAGCTGCAAATGACCATGTCCAGATAGTTTTTCAATATCTCCAGGAATGGCAACTCCACAACCTCCCTGGTCAACCTCATGCTCCCTCTGGAAACACACCAACAAACCTAGCAAATTCCAAAACCTAGCTTTTCTCTCCCACATTAAATACTTTTTTCACTTTGGTTACAATGCAGTATTCTATAAAACCTGGATATTTTTCTGTCTTTCAACAGAAATTCTTACTTCAGGTAGACGTAAATATGAGATAAATGTGAAGCAGCACAGACCTCAGTAAGGCTGCAGAGATTTTTCAGCAATGAAATTTCTGATTGTACTTTTGAGACCAAGTATTATACTATTACTACATTGTATTTCATCTCTTCCTCAGCCATTTTTAACTGTGAAGTCTATGCTAGAGATCCTACTTTTGTGGTTTCTTAAAATATGTCTCCAAGCTAATTTGATACATAAACCCTCCTGTATTAAAGAATATATGGCACTTGCTTCTTGTTTGCAACAGTGAATACTACTAGATATTCCTGCAGCAAAACCAAGTATTTTTAGAAAAAAGAAAAGAAAAAAAAAAAAGGGATAACCTATTTTATCTTACAATGTCAGATTTCCAAACAGTCATATATGCCTGTACACACTTAGAAACCTAAATTATAATTGATTCATGAATCCTTTGTCTTTTCATACTTCTTAGTATAGCAACAGAAACATATACGATATCCTGGGTTCACTAATTTTGACTGTTCTGTTCCACAAAGTATAAAAACTTCCATTTAAGACAGCACTGCGGTTTGGCAGCCTGAGAAACTGAATGCTCAGACTTGCTACATCTACAAATTAGCACGGCAAGGTGGGTCACATTTGCTTATGGTTTCTTCTGTCCTGTTTTTGTTTTGTTCAGGCCTCTCAAGTCATCAGACTCACAGAATAAGATGCCTTGCATATATGGGCCCACAGCAGACCCATCCGCACATTGCCATGCACAGCAATATGTCCCAATTATGCCAAACTGTATGACAGAAGAGGGTTTATGGCACTCCAGGCTGTCAGGGAATGTGCTACCACAAGACATATTCCCCAGCTTCAGTGCATTGTTGCTGCCGTCTTTCTTCTCTGGTGCAGTCCTCTGGTGAAAATCACAGGTAGAACCCATGCTGGGAGAAAATTTATGCATCTAACAGCTGACCGTAGAAATCATGAACACTTTGGGATCCTCTTTCTGTTTTGTTGTTATTTTAAGTAGAAGCAGTACTTTCTTCCATTAGCCTTTATTCAAGCATATTGCAAATTCCACGTGTCATCTTTCTAAATACAAACTTGCAATACAGCTACTAATATCTGCTATTTATGTGGAATACCTTGCCACTGGACTGTTCACAGAGTACAGTGCTGACTACCACTTCCATTAGAGCTCTTCATCCTGAACTGTCGTACAAAGGTCAGACTATAAAAAATATAGTTATGTTCGCACAGCTCCCCAGTCTGCTATAGATCTTCCTGCACTTATCAGATATTTACTTTGCTACTGTACACTGAAAGGTCTTTTAGAATTAATGTTGCACTTTGAGGTAGCTACTAGGCCACTTCAGCTTATGGTGAATTGGGCATGGTCTCAGGTAGTCAATATCAGTCTCCTGCTAGCCCTGTCTTCTCTCCCCATCAAGAGCCCAACACAAAGGACTCTCCTACATCCTTCAATGTGGAATCACTACATGAGTATTGCTTAGATGCCAAAGAAGGAGAGTAGAAGGCTTGGCTTGAATATCAATTGGTCACAGCTGTTATCTACGCATTTCAACAATCTTAATTAATAAAAAGAATACTGTTTGCTATTTGTTTACAAATATTTCTCATCATATTTAAAGGAAACACAGGGTGCATTAGTTTTTCCCACAGTCATTTGAAAGCAATGAGCAATAACAGCACATGAAAGTGCTCTAACAGTGAAAACAAATTTAAGCAGCATAAGGTATAACACCAGGTTACCAGGTTTATCTTAAATAACTAGTTAAACTTTGTTTAAAATTAAATACAAAATGTATAGAACATTTCACCTTCACTTGCACTTTGATGATTTAGAATAAATAAAAGATTACTCTCATACACATTTCAGATGTAGCACATGCAAATATCAGTTAAAATAGGAAAACCCTGTATTTTCATCTGCCTTACAAGTATTTCTCTCATAATCCTTTGTACAAGGATTTCTCTCATAATCATCAGGAACCTTTCCTGCATAGTCTGAATTTAAATAATAGACAAGTCTTTAATGTACATGAGGCATGTACATTAAAGTTTACTATGAAAGAGAAAATCATTAAAATCCCCAGGAAAGGGTCCGAGGGTGGCAGTCAATGACAAATCTACACTACTACACTTGCAAAACAGCAAATCTCATTCCTGTCTGTTTTAAAAATGGAATTGTGCATGACACACAGAAGCCAGTAATTTTCCACTATGCAGCATTCATGAGGCTTCCCCACAGAAGTGCACACAGTTTCCTGTGACACTAAGAAAGAAGCACATCATTTGTGAAAGAAATATAGAGTAGATGTCCACAAATGACAATTTCTTCAGTACTTCTTTGATATCACAAATTTGAAGCAGAACTATATACCTACATTTCAACTTTTTTTAAGAGAACTACATATTTATTGGGAAGAAAAAAAAATAGGAACTTACCAGAAACAAAATACCATAAATGGTAACACAAAAAATAACTTCAGCTAAAAGAAGTAATAAACTTTGAGTCACCAATATAAATTCTATTTTGTAGTACTCAATTTTACCTGCGTATTTTCTAGAAGAACACATTATACTTCTGCAGTTCATCTTCAAAAGAATGAAAACCAAAAATTTAGAGAGTAAACAAGCATTTGTGTGCGGTTTTACAAAAATAGCAAATCAACTGTTTTGCCTGGGAAACTCACTATGAACCCTCAGAGTAAAAACTAAAACCCTACTGCCACAGGACTATGCGAAAGGAGTTGCTGTGGAATTCTCTGTAAATGAACTGTACCAAAGATATTATGAATATTTGCCCATCTATAGTCCCAAAAGGATTGCAATTCGGGACATATGGAGAAATAAATTATGCTGTAGGTGCCAAATAGCATTTCCAGTGCTTTTCAAACCACTCTTTCTTCATGCACATTGTCTTATCTTTGGATCAGTTGAATAGGAAATTGCTGGAGAAAACATTTCCACAATTAATCTCTTGGTTTTTTGGGCATGGTTGCATGCCATGAAACCCTCACTGAACATAATTAGCTTCTTTACACCACTAATCCAAAACTTTCTGTATGAAAATACTGACTTGCCAGATGGAAAGAAATGGCATGCTATCTCACCAACTGGGAAATCTGAGTTCAGGTTCACAGGCCACAGAACAACAATGATGAAAGGATATAGGGAGCCCCCAAGGGTAGGGACAGAAGACTGCTAGATAGATGGCTTCTCCTAAACAAGACACAATTCTTGCCTCTCTCATAGTAACAGTTTTAACATAAGGAAGGCAATTGGGTAGGAGACAAAAGCAAAGGCATCCAGTAAAAGAAAAGATCAGTTTAACTGCACTCAGCTCACAGAGGTGGTCATTAGAAGACTATCACATGTTGCTTATTCTTGGGGGTTTTTCCTTTTCTCCACCCTTGCTTCCCTCCCTTCTCTTCCCCCTGTTCTCTGCCCAGTTAGCCTCTCTAGTGTGGTGCTACTACGGACAACGAAGAGAATGTCTGCATGAATGTCTACACGTCTAGATGTACAGAAAACAAAATAAAATACAAAAAAAATTGAGATATGCAAAATTTCTGCTAAACTAGCAGAGGCCCACAAAAGATAATAGATTGCACTGCATATTTGTTTATTAACAATTTTGTGCTATGCTTTTTAAACAAAAATTTTAAACAATGGCTCTGTGAGCCATTTTATTGTGCATTCTTGTAGCTGAGGTTCTGTGCAGTGTTTAAGGGGAGGTAGCTTTATCTGAGGCAGGTGAGGGAAGAAAACTATAACTGAAAATCAATATATTTGTCCTGCAAACTGAAATTCCTGGCCTAAGCAGGACACTAAGCTTAAGATGTCTTTACTGCATTCTGCAGCCAGAATTTAGAAAATCTAAATCTGGAGGGCTGAGTCAGATTAAAACTTTCTCTGAAAATCCTTCTACCAATGTCATGATTCTGTAAGTTGCACGTAACTTTTTAAGGCAGGTAGGAATAAAACTGCTTCTTTAAGAAAGGTAAAAAAGCTCCATGAGGGAATAGAGAGGCCAGCTGCTTCCGAAGGGCAAGTGAGCTGGAAGCTGAGGAAGGCAGCAACTGGCTGAGGGGTCCTGGAGAGGGTGCTCTGGGCCAGAAAGTGCACTGAGGGAGCTGGAAAATCCAGAGCTGGTATAAAAACCAGCATAAGACCTATATATATCTCTTCATTTAAACATAATTTTAATCACAGATGGGAGCCAGTTAATATATTGTTCCAAGTAACCGCAAGTCCTTTAAAACAACTAAAAAAAGAGATCTCAAAGGGTTTCTTTTTAATGATATGATCTAAAAACCTAAGTTCAGAAAAACGTGCAGTACAATGAGCTGCAAAAGTTCTGAACAGAAAGTCAGCATGACTCCTGGCCCAGGCTTAATTGTAGCGGTGTCTAAGTGCTGATGAAGTCCATGTTTGCACTCCAGTCTGCACAGAGGCACCTGTGCATCCTGGCCTGGGGGTGCACGGCACACCACTAGAATGGTGGGGCACCTATCATAAACCTGGGCCAAACTATGGCCTTGCTATGTCTGTCTGTGAAGGTGTTATAATCAGAAGAACAATAGCAACAACACTACTAATAAAAATACTGGTAAGGCCAGTCTTCATTTTACCTACCACAAAACTCCAAAAACCTTGCTAGAGCATAAAGTTTTGCTAATGAACAGCAGTATTTCATCTGTTTTCCACATAGTAATACCATTTAAGTCACTTCCACATATAATCCTTTATCTTTTCCTACTATTTTGTATTCTATCACAGAAAATGTTTTTTTCTTCAGCAAACCTGTGGTGAAGAAGAATGTGAATTTCGCAGTAGCAGCAGCAGCAAGTAAATTAAAACATGGAAAGTTTTATGAATTAAATATGAAACTGGCTAATGCAATCACTTCTGTACTATTTACATTATTTATTTTATTAAATTAATTTGACTGTAGCTCAGTTTCCAGGGTGGTAAGGTTTTCATATCCAAGACAAAGCAGGACACCGTAAGAGGAATGGAAGAGAAGCTGATGGCTTGGAGCTGAGCAGAGAGCATTAGGGATCTGGCAAGGGGGACTGCTTGGGGTTTGGGGACACACACATTTTGGAAATTTTGGTACTTTGATAAGTAGGATGATAGCTTAAAGTGTTGACATTTAATCTGTTACCATTGGGCTACAAAACTAACACCTAAAAGAAGAGGAGAAGCTATTCACACTTTCTGATATCATGTTTTAAGTCTTTCTGTGAACTAAGACATTACTGCAATGGTCATATAGCATTTCCATTTTGAAATCTCCTTTTGATGTATTATCCCCAAGGGATACTGTAACAGATGGCTATTCAACAAACATGTAGTCCTCCAACCCATATGCCTTTATTCCCAGCTACACTTCAGAAACCAGTATGGGAATGTGTAAAAAAATGCTGTCAGTCCTACACCAGCAAGGATTGTAAAATTCTCCTCCTGGATAAAAATCCCCTTTTCAATATTTTTAAAGCATTCTACTCAGTATATACCCATTGGTTTTTCAAGATTATCTTGCAGGGGATATTTTTTTGTTCTTTGGAGATTGTCTGCTTATAAAAAAGCTACTGATGACTATCCAGCCAACCATCCATCTATCCTTCTTCCCCAAACATAAACTTTTCAAAATGTATTATATAGAAAATATTAAAGTCACATTTCCTGTTAAATAATGGTGCTAATATGTTGTTCATATTTCTCATGAGGAGTAACGGGATTATCACAGCATTCCTCCTTCCAAACAAAGAGGTCAGCTTCTTTAAGCAATTTTAAAGAAATTGTAATCAGAATAAAAGGTTTTCCAACTGGAGACACACTGTCACAGAAATATTACCAAAAAAAGTCCTCTGTGGGGAATAGAAGCTAAAGAATAGATGACCACAAGTTAGTATATTTTTAATATGTAATACATATGAATGGACTAATTTCTAAAGAACAAGGGTGGCCAAAGTAGTCAGAGTATTTGGACACTCCTCGGAGGAATGTATCAATGATGTTAAGTTTCCTGGAATTACGGGTAGTTATTTATGAAGATTTGGATAAGTTTATCCCTATATACAGAAGTTTACTTCTTTTAGGATTGATTAAACAGAAAGATTCTTGAAGGGCACAATTTTCTTTATTTTTTATTTTCTTTATTTTCACAGCACAGTACAGCAATTACATAAATGTACGTTGTTCAATCTCACAGAACTGAAAGTGGGTGGTTAAAGAGATAGCTGTAAGATGTTTGTAAAGCATCACACTAAAACTGCTTCAGATTTTCCTGAAAACATGACTTGAAAGCTGTCTAAAAAATCACAGGCAAACTGTTTTATTAGATGGCAGCATATTCCAGTAGGGGAGGTTGCTAAAGGAGCCAGGGAAGGTTTCTGTGGGATGGTTCTCTGGCTTCTGCTGCTGGGAACTTCAGTGAAATTTGTGTGGAGAACAGAGGATCTCTGCCTTGTGCAAACACTGACTGCCATTGTATTTACATTTACAATCTTTCATTTATTATAACGTCATCTGTAACTGCTTGTTTGTATATAATTTATGAACTTTTATAATAATTCCTTAATAAACAATAGCAATAATTATTCAGCAAAAATAAACCATGTCCCAGATTAGAACTTCCTTTCAAAATAGCAGCTAAGACTCTAATCCTCTAAGGAGGAGTTCCTCAGCTGACTGCTGAGAATATGGAAAATTATCAAACCTGAGATCAAAAGACATCTGATCTTTTAAAAGGTCTGCCCTTCAAAGAGAAAAGGGGAAGCTGTCAGCTACAACTGACAAGCACAGGCTGAAAAAAGCATCTGTGTACAGTAGAAAAATGGAGAACACTTAAAAATTACCAAGAAATACCAAATGGCAAATTATTATTGATGAATCCTAGTTAATTATAAAGTAGCTGCTTCTGTATCCCAACATTACTAACAATCCCATGCCAAATGACAAGGAAGAACTAGGGGACTGGAAGTAAATTTTGAGACCATGTCTCAGCAGGGAGAGCTGGGCACCTTCCAACCCACTATCTCAAGGCAAGTGTAAGATATGCAAAAGCCCATTCTTATGGACTTGGATGCATAGACTTCAAGGAAACTGCAACACTTCCACAGTGTACAACTGGGAGACCGGGAGTACTGGGATGCCTCAAATTCCAGCTAAAATCTCAGGTCACAGCACAGCTAAAAGCCTGAAGAGTCATGATTAAAATCAGCTCTCAAACTACCCTGTAGCTTATTGATTATAAGGAATTTAAGTGCAGTCACTGCTTAAAAAAGATGGCAGAAGCCATGAACTAAAGTTTTGTGATCCAAACTACACATTGGCATTAGAATTTATGCCTAGTATCAGTTATTATAAATTTTATAATACATAGGAGATGTGCAGAGTTTATAAAAGAAGGCATCATCTTATTTCTTTGTTTTGTATTTCATTCTTCATTAATTAAAAAAAAAAAGGATGGCATTTTTGCAAGGCTGAGCACAAAGTAACATGATTTGATTACGCATCTGAACAGACAAGGCAAAGATTTTTCCAGAGAAAAAAGAGATCCCAAGGCAGAAATAAAGGCATAGCAGTACAAGAGTAGAAACAAAATAAAAAAATGGAGTTGCACAACTGTGAAAAGCAGTGGTAGCTACAGCTCAATAGCATTCAGCAGAAGCAGAGATGCTACAGAGAGTTTTGCACTGAAAGATGAAGTGCTGTGACTTGACAAATGGAAAAAATACAGACAAGTGGAGATCAAGAGTATTCATCCTATATGATGTAGGCTTTGGTTATTATTTGGTAATACCTGTTAAACCACATCAGTGTTTTAACCAGACTCAGGATAAGATATTTGTTCCTGATCTTTGACATTTGGTATTACAGAAAAGGTTAACCATGACTGAAACTGCAAACAATATTAACTGAATCAGTTCAGTTAAGTTTTGCAAGTTCAGAGCCCTGAATAATCTAGGAAAATAGACCTGGTAAAAAAAAATGTGAATCCAACCTTAAAATTGCATCACATTTCCTCTGAAAAACAGAAATAAATACTTCCTGAGCTTAACTAGGAAAGTGCTAATGTAGAAAGGAATCTAGATTTTGTCAGTGGAAAGGCTGGCAGTGCCATGGAGGTGGACTTCCTCTCATCTGATGGGACCTGTGTAATCTATATTAGTCACTCAATGTTCTGTATTCTTCTTGGCACTTTTGGAGGATTATTCACCTGATCATCTAAAATCCCTGTTTTTCAAAGGGATTAATCACCTTCTACAGGTGTCATAGGTAAAAAAGTGATCACAGTGATTAGTTGAACTTAGTGTTAAACATCTAAACAGGCAAAGCAACATAGCATAGCCAAAGCAGAAGCATGTGACACCCTTAACTTATAAATTATAAAATATAAGACAAGATATAATTATTATGCTTTGTCTGCAAACCGAGAGTAATCCAACTAAAACAGTGTAACCAGCAACAGCATGTCTTTTGTGGCTCTAAGAATGTGTAGCCAGACACAATGTCCTTGCACTTCACCTAAGTATATGAGCAACCTGATTACCAAAGGTGCAAACAGTGGGCATTAGACATAGCAGATACCCAAGTCGTGCTACACAGAACAAAATGAGAGCAAAGGACTGCAAATGGGCAACTTGCTGAATACACAAGATAGACAAACAGCAAAATCAAAACCAAGCATGATGTAATCTCCCTTTTGGGAGCAGGATAAGAAGGAAGACAAAATATTATTAAATTGCATGTCAGGACAACCACATCGAGAAATATGATTAAAACTAGTCCTAATATTTACTTGGAATAATAGATTGTTGTGCAATATAATCTGAATTAAAATCAAGATTGCGAATAGAATAGAATAGAATAGAATAGAATAGAATAGAATAGAATAGAATAGAATAGAAAGAATAGAATATTTCAGTTGGAAGGGACATACAACAACCTGCCTGACCACTTCAGAGCTGACCAAATGTTATTGAGAGGGTTCTACAAATGTCTCTTGAATATTGACAGACGTAACACTCAAGTAGCATAAAAACATCAAGCACAAGGAGGAGAGATGGAGAAGAAGTAAGAAAAGCCCACTAAATAAGTGTAAGGGTAAACATTAATTAAGTTTTGTATGCTTATTGCTGATGGTTAACAACACGTAAAATGAAGTTCATTAGCATGAAGTGTGCTGTTAATGAATGAGTTTAGTAACATTTTGGTTTAAAGTTTGAAACTGTCCTGATGTGTCAGTCTTTAAAATACATTACAACAATCCCCAATTCTTTGAAAAATATCAACCTGTATTTGAATCTGGACACATATTAAGTTGCAGCAGTTCTTGACAGCAAAAGTTGTGGCAAGCTTACGTTACTGAAGGACTTGATATTTTTTAATATCAATATATAACTTTAAGTATTTAAAAACCTTTAAAAATCACAGTCTAAAATACAAGACCTTCCTTACATTTGTAATTTTTATACAGAAGCCAGATTAGATCAGCGTACAATTTCACTCTATGACAAAACTAACCATTGAATCATAGAAAATTCTCATTTGGAAGGGATCTACAAGGATAATTTTTGTAACTCCACACAGAGCCACCTCAAAGTTAAACCAAGAGCATTGTCCAAACAGCTGAACACCTAAAGGCTTGGGGTCATGGCCCCTTTTTTTGGGAGCAAGTTCCAGCAACTGACCACTCTCCTAGTGAAGAGTTGTTTCCTAACACCAAGTATGACCTTCACCTTATGCAACTTTCAGCCATTCCCTCACATCTATTATTTGTGTAAGAATAGGAAAGTTTAGAAGTTTTCTAAATAGAATAGAGAAGATGATTGAAACGTATACTTCTTTGGAACCTCATATTATTGAAAGGTGAAAGCAAATCTGGGCAAAACTGGTTATCTGCAAACATTTAAAATTGAGTTTGGACAAATCTGAAAAAAATCTCCAGGTATTCACACAGTCCTAGATAAAATCTCCTTTCTATCAGAACATTCTTATTCTGATATTTAAAGCTAAATAGATGTAAATTAACAATATTGCAATAATTTTTAAAACACTGTTATATTACCTTTAAAACTTCTAGAAGATAAAAATAAAATAGTTGGAAATATAGCATTTTATATTTTTCTATAGTGTTGCGACTACTTATCTCCCAGTAACAGATTTTTTTGAAAAGCTTCTTAATATTTTTACCAAGCAACATTGCCTCTCTTATTTTCATTCTGCTAGGAAACATACTTTTTAATTCTAAACTAAATTTCAATAGAAAACATTTTCAAATATATGTAAATCCTGCATTATCATACTGTGCATTGTTAAATACTATTTCAGTAGATCTTGTAAAACTGCAGCACTGGCACCATAAACCTCTTCTATACTACTGAGATAAATAAATCTCTGGAGAAGGCAGAATATTCTTTTCTATTGCAGGAAATATGGAAATGTATTAAACTTCTGAACTGAGATTTGGTTTTGGAAAATGCTAAGTGCCTACTTTCACTATCAGCTAAGATAAAGGTTTAGTATGAATCATGTGCACTTTAAACAGTACTGACAAGAACAATGTATTATTAAGCATTGAACTCTGCCACAGCAAATAATATTTATCTGACAAAATATAACAAGTGACTGACATTTTCTATATTAATGTCATGTTTCATCATTTTAGAAAACGCATTTTCTTAATTCCTACAGAGTGCCCAAGGTGTTTGAAGCTTTAGCAGATGTATGAGCATACAGTTTCTGTTCTAAACATCTCTATGACCTGCCCACACTGGAGAATATAACACTCAGGAAGTCAAATGTAAATGATACAATAAAGAGGAAATTAAAAAGTGGTATAAATATCTGTAATGTAAAGTCATGATGTAAAGCCAAAAAGTGATTATTCAGACAGAATTTCATGGAATAAATCTGAGAACCACAGACAGTATTTGAAAGTTAGGCCAAGGGCCCCCCAAACTTCTAACAGCCCTAGTGAATTCTTAATCTCAAAGTCTGAGAACTGCTACTTCCATTAGGAAGAACAAGAACTGTTCCTCAAGAGACAGTTAGACAACTAAAGTTGAGGCTTTCTGTGGTTAAAGATATGTGAATGAAAATTGTCTGTGCTTCCATTTCAGCAATGCATGAAGTTCACTGTTTAAAAAAAGTATTTTCTTTTGTTACTGGAAAAAAAGGACAGGAGAAAAAAAGTGAAGGGAAGGAAACAGAAACACAGAGGAAAAAAGTAAAAAGTGAGTTAACTTTTTTAATAAATGCAGGTCTTGAGAGTGGGTCTTAGGTTCAAAATTCACTTGACTTCAATAAATGTCATGATTTTCTCTGGAAGACCCATGAACCGAAAGAATCATATACGCAGCATATTACTGAAAGTTAGACCTCTTAGTAAGTGTGTTTTTGCAATTACAGACTTAAAAGAACATCTTACCTTATCCCTCCATTATTCATAAAATTTTTTTGCACGATATATTTTTTAAATAGCATATTTTGAACTTTTGGTTAGGCCTTCTCAAGCATTTCTAGTTTATCAATATTTTCTCCCTTACTACAAAAATAGCACATACATGTTTCAGATGCACTGCTGACCACAGTGCTTGCCTTGCTTCCTTGCCTACTAGCCTGCACTTGACAGTGAACACTAGGAATTTGACAAATGTGCCAAAATAACCAAGAGTGAAATCATTAGATATAGAGATACCCATATATTTACTGCAAGATTAATGTGGAGGAAAGGTACTAATTTGACAGTTGTCAAGTGTCACCTCCACAAAAAGGTAGAGAACATGCATTAGGAATGCCAAATCTATATGAAGTTTACTCTCTAGAGCATACAGGAAATGCTACATTCAGTAATGCAAAATAATTCAATATTTGCAGTGCTTTTTTGTCTTCTCTGCAGAGAAGGCTAAGAGCACAACATGATGCTAGTTTTATATTTTCAATGATCTTGAAAGTTTCATATGAACTCAGTTAAGAGAACAGAGATTATTAAATAAAAAAATACCTTCAGCATGAAACATCTTGCAATCATATAATCTTTTACATCTTTTATATATGAGGAAAATGTTTTAAAACATGCTATGCCTCTCACATAGTTTTTTGATGGTTGTGTCAGCTTGCTTGTTTTCCCACAGTGAAATCCCTCACACACATTTTCACAATCCTTTCAACATACTTTCTTTCGTTATACTATCTGAAATGTCTGGTTTTGTGCTGTTACTAAATATGCAGTCCTGAAGGGCTGCTGCAACTGCCTACTCACACACTGCAGTAGCATTGAACTCAGTCAGGATGTTTTTTCAAGTGCTTTGAAATACCTTGAAATAGAGAAGGTATTATAGAAAAGCAAACTCTTTTCTATTTTATCCATGTAAACAGAAATCTATAGTGTCTTCTGCTGTGAACTAACAAAGGCTGCTGCATGACAGATGAAATGCCTTTCAGGAGACTCACCGTGAGAGTAATCCTTTCAAATGCATCTAGGATTGTTCAGATGATAAAGAAAAAATGTGGCCATGAGTATTCATACAGTTTATTAAAAAAAAAAAAAAAAGTTAGAATGAGTAAGACATTAAACTAGATGAGATTGTACATGGCCTGAAAGACATTTTTGTTCTTAATACCAAACAATTCTGCAAACCTTACCTCAGTCTGTGACTAAGTGTGAAAAAGTGTATACTGATAGGATGAATTAGGAGCGAAAATGGAACAAAAAGGCATAATCAAACTGCAAAAAAAAAAAATATAATGGATTTGTTTTAATAATGACAATTAAACTTTTTTAAATTAAAAAAAAAAGAAAAGCATTTATCCAAAGAGGTTCTCTGTGCATTTTATTCAGGTAGCCTAATAAAAGTTGTTACTATTAGCAATTGTTTTTCCTCTTTATATAACTGGATTAGCAATGCCACACTAAGTGTATTTCTAGTTAATTACCCAGAACCCCAAGAGACTTTTTATTGTTTCATGCTTCAAATCGTACCTATCTAGCAAATGTATTTGCAATTTGCTGGCTGTTTTCAATTTTAGCTTGTGATACACAGAGGCTGTGAATTATAACAAACAGTTTAGAAACTACAAGAGTTTGTCACACACACAACTGAGAGGAAGGTATTCAATTTGTGGTATGCAATCCTTTTTCTTACTGTTAGAACATGAGATCAATTATGAGTTTTAGAATTAGTCCCAGGTACTGGGAGATGTTGCTCCCTGGAGAAGTGCTACCTCTGACTATGGTAGTTTTAAGGATGGGTTCTTACTATACAAATGGAAAGATTAGCTCTGCTAAATGTATTTAGCATTTACATGCCACAGATCAACATCGGAATAATAGAAGAAATCTTTAAATATGACACAGGAACAAGATTCTTCTGGTGCATGATTGTGTGACAAAGATATGATCTCTTTCTCTGCAGACTTTGCCAGCCCTGGACAGATGGAGCATGGCAGGGGCTGAAGGAAGGCATTGTAGAGAGAGTTGTGTGCTGTCCCTTGCTGGGGACAGTCTGTTGTGCCATAAGTCTGTAGCAGGAAAATCCTGCTGGGGATGAAGTCCTGACATCACTGACCCTGGCAAAACTCCCAGAGACAAGATTTTTCCCAAGTTTTTAATACTTTAACATACTGTACAAACCAGACACAATAAACCCATTCTAGCTTACAAAAGGCTTGGAGTTTTTTTACCTGACGTAGGCAATAAAGCTATTGCAAATGTCCCAGACTTCAAGGAGGTATTTAATTATTTTTAAAAGTGGAATGTATCTTTATATCTATATAGGATAGAAAAATGAATGCAAAATTCTCTAAGAGATTGCTTAATGTCATTGCTACACTGTCACAGAAAGCCCTCTCAATACTAGAGCTCAATTTGCACTTTTACCAAAATTTCATGATGAAAAGATGACGTATCTTTTGTCCTGTTCCGAATTTAATGAAAAAAAATGTTATCCTTTGTTGCAGAGAAGACATGAAATCTAAAGCTACCTGTCATTAATGCTATGTAACGCTTATTCTACAAAAAGTTTAGTCTCCAGAAAACTGGCACCATTCCATTCTAAAAACATAATTTTTTTTTTTTTTTTTTACTTCAAAACCTATAAGAAGCACCCCTTTTCATTTTTTTAATAGGAAACTTTGATAGATTTAGTCCCTTATGAATCTCATTTAAAAATACACGCATTTACATGCCAATTGGGACTTTCTCTAGAGAGCTAGGAATAAAGGTTTTAAAGTGGAATTCAGAAAGAAGAATAAAGTTAATGTTTTTATTCCCAAGGTAATTGAATCTTTTCCAGATATTACTGGTATCTGCTACTATCTCTGCTTCTGGTAAACAGAACTATTTCTCCTTAGATTATATAGCTTACTTTTCAGAAAAAGTACCTATGTATTCTGACAAGAACAAAGCCTGAAGAATAATCAAACCTCATTTTTATCCACTTTATCAATGTTTTGTTGAACCTAAAGATGTTATATTATTTCTACTTTTTGTTTCACTAGTCTTGATTTCTGCAGCAAGACACTATCAAGAGCACAAGACCATAATGATCAATAATGAAACTATCACATAACACATCATATTATTAAGTCCCGTTGAAAAAATTACTATAATTTGAAATATAGATTATACTGTTGTTGTTTACTAAGTTCACTTTACATAGATATTTATCATTCAGTTGGAAGAATTTTTTCACTGGGGCTTTTTAGATTATAAGTGTGCTAGTTCTTTAATTATGCATAATAAATCATGTCAGATTTTTAAAAGATCAATCATTCACTCTAAATCTTGGATTCTGTAAAAGTAATATGTCTGCTCTGACCTCACATATTTTGACCGAATAAAAGGCAAAACTTCAGATTTGAAATACTAGAAGAAATTGTATTTCTTGCTTTCTGAGCTTACAAACAAGAGATACCTGCAGGTAAAATTACTCAAGGAATACTTGTGCTTTTTTTAACAATTACTTTATAATGTATCATCTGTCTAGCCTATCTGAACTTTTTGGTCTCTGCAGAACTTATCAAAGGAAAAGATACAATCGTTTATTTGTAACTTTTTTTTGTTTATATTTTAATTTTTTTCCTTTTGTTTTCAAAATGTTTCTGCAAGCCTTGTTGAATAAGGTAAGCAAATGTTCTCTTTTCCTGTATAACCCTGGGAATATGGTAGATTTCTTCAGTTTACCAAGAAACACAGATTTATGTTAGTAGGATAAAAGCTAGCTGTAGAGGTTAAGTTTGGTTTCGCAGGATTTGCCTCTCAGGTTATAATTTCAAAGGCCCAGTGTGCTGTTAGGGCCAGAGCTCTTTTTGACGGATAAAACCCTAATAACTCGAGACACAGTAACAGAGGTAAAACTAAGGTTACTATGCTGTTCGACTTCAGGTAGTGTGAGATTCACTAAAAAAATTTGCAAGTCAGGGAGAATGTGAAGGCTCAGCTGGCAGTCAATATTTTTTTTTCCTCTTTGTGAAGTCTGCAGCTTTTTGGCTATATATAAGCAATCTATTGCAATGTGATGAAGAACTAAGGTTTCACACACTTAAAGACAAGTGATAAATTGAAATGACATGGTTCTGTTGCTAGTTTACTGCTGAAGTAATCCAAATACCCTTTTACTTTTTGTTACTGTCAAATTAATTTGTGTAAAATGTGCCAGGAGAGAACTCTAAAAGCAAACCAGGGAAGATAGATATCCCATTATAATTTTCTTCTTTTTTAGTGCATGACTTACTTCAGGCTGTTGCACTACCAGAAACTTCAAATGAAAATGTAGATGTGAAATAAGTCTTCCATACAAACCATACTGCATGC
Organism: Ptilonorhynchus violaceus; assembly: GCA_013397565.1. Taxonomy (NCBI): domain Eukaryota; kingdom Metazoa; phylum Chordata; class Aves; order Passeriformes; family Ptilonorhynchidae; genus Ptilonorhynchus; species Ptilonorhynchus violaceus. The sequence continues at coordinate 188,766 of VZRJ01008806.1, read as the reverse complement.
AAATGCAAATATAAATGATCAAGACAGTATCTTTATTATTTTCTTTTTTAAGGATATAATTCAAACATAAGATGAATGCTACAACAGAAATGCAAGGCTTTCTTCTACTATTATGTGAATTGCATCTTATTCTATGCACATTGCAAAGTACACAGTTTTGAACAAATTTGCAAGGGTAGAGTGAATATGAGATAAGGAAAGACATGAGCTTTATGATACGAACTTTGTTTCTAACTTATGTACTAGAATCCATTTCTTGAATAAGTTTCCATTGTACAAACATACCTATTTTGCACTGGTATGCATGTGTACATGGTATGTGTACAACTAACAGGGCTAGTAGCACGCTCAGCAGTATTAGGAAAGAAAGAACTGTAGATTTTAAACAAATACATTTACCACTGCTTCTTTTTGAAACTGAGATACTGTGACAACAGAAAAGTTCTAATGAAAGATTTACAGGAAAACTTTCTCAGAGAGCCTAACAGTAGATTGTATCCAGGAAGATGTAAGACAGTCCAGAATGGAATCCAAAGTGAATAAAAGACATTTCTTGCTAACTCACATCATTAAGTGTAAACATGAAGACTTTATTCTTCATTAGCATTTTTGTCTTGTTCAATCTAAATATTTTTCATTTAACAGCTAATTGCTTTGTAATACTATCAAACTCTTTAACTGAAAATATAATGGTTTCTTTGAAAATTGATGTGAAAAAAAATTCACTCTGATATTACAAATATCTTAATAACTGTGAAGATTAGACTTATTCTCTACATGGCTCCACTCACTAAGTATAATCAGATCTTATATTAACTAAGGAATGTTTTGACTTGTTGCCTTATGCCTTCATTGATGCATGTAGAACTCTGAGGGCCTCCAAAATTCCTCTGACACTACATAACAGCTGAAAATGCATAAGACTTAGCAGCATATTTAAGTACAGATCTCATGAACATGAAGCAGTTTCTTAAGTCCTGTATTAGAGGACTTACCAGAAAATACATATCTGAGTGAAAACAGTACATTGAGCTTGTCAAAGGGGAGTGTTATATCTCTTTACAGCTTGAGGATACAGAGAACACAGCAGTTGCAACAATATCAGGAACCTTTGGGGGAGCATGCGTACTTTCACTCCAAAGTGCATGTTCAGTCTGGAAGAGTAACACAGGTATTTCTGACTTATCCTATGTATGGAAACCTACATTAGCAACATTGTGAAGAACAAATTTAAATTAGTGCCTCATGGTTGTGACAGAATTATCAGAGTCTTGAAAAAATGGATCCTGGAATGCCTGTGTCTAATCACTGAAACTGTAAAAACATCATCTGGTGTGCTCCTTCTACCTGCCAAAGCCTCTGAAATGTGAAGGTGATCATTACATTAGGTGGAGCCATAACCTGCCAAGGAGCAGTCATGGAGAATTTTGTAGGTAGTCACTTTTTCTGATCCCTCTCCTTTTTCAATGTATTACATTTTGTTTTGGTCATAGACTTCCCCTGGCTTTCATTAGATATAGCATGTAAATGGCCAAAATTCAATGTTGTATACCAGTTTCACATCTGTTACAGAGTAGTCCAGAGTCTGTTATTTTGGCATCTAAATTATACAAATCCTGTTTTTAATAAGTTGCAAATTAAACCTGAATTTTAATTTGCATAATATGAAAATATGTGAATATAATCGGGCATAATATAGAATTGAAAATACTACACCGCTAAAAAATAGGACTTTTAGACTTTCTGTTAATTCTTTCATGCATTTTTAGTGGAAGGAAGATGAGCTTTTGGCATTAAAATTTCTGACTGGCTAAACTACAAAAAACCTGAGTCCTGCTAAGGTGATCCAAAAGAAAAATTAGGAAGGTTTGTTGCTCTTTGCTTTCCTATCTTGGTTGTGTACCAAGTAAAAGCTATATTCTACAAACAATAACTCTGGCAGCATTGACTAAAGGTTTTATTAAGCTCTAACAATATTGCTTAAGTACAACTTCACATACATTAATCCAACAGCTGTAAAGTAGTCATTGTGGGGACCATTTACTACGCTCTTAAGAAACACCATGGAGTGACTCTGCCAGAAAATACCTGATAACTCATTTCACTATCATAGAATACTTACTTATTTTTCTTATTAGTTTGACTGATGCTGCACAGATTTTTGTTATAAAAATTGCATTACTTCCACCAGAAGAGGAAGTTTTATTTTGTGGAATTGTAGATTTCTCCTTTCTTTCTTCCTTCCTAATTCTTTCTAATTATTGATCAATTATTGATCCACAATCCATGCTTTAATGTCCAAATTGTTCATCATCTTCAGATTTATATCTTTGCTAGGAAAGAAATATCAGATCTTATCATCATGTTAACTACTACCACAGTTTTCTTCTACTCTCATTTCAACAAGTGATATCTCACAAATATGAGATGTACAAGTTAACAACCCCCAAAACTTGTAAGCTGGTCTCCCAGCTTCAAGAAGATATATTGCAAGGAAGAAGAGGCAGCATTGGTATAAACTCTAATACATACATACTTCAGAATGGCATCCATTAAAATTATATTGGGATAGATTATCTAGGGGAAAAATGCAATTTTGCAATTAGAAAATGTGATATTGAGCTACAGATCAGCTTGCAGTCATTGTTATGTATCAAGGCTTACAATTAAAGGTACACCCAGGTACAATCTACCTGGGAGTTGTCCTCATGACCACAGAGATCAGTTGGTCACCTGCTGGGAGATTTCTGTATTGCATCAAATGCAATTAAACATATTTTCAGTAATTCCATCAGGACATACATTATAGCTACATATATGGTGCATAAGTGGAAGAGGAAGCTGTATATATTAACTACACAGGAAGTACCACAGAGTTACTGCTATTTCATGCTGCTACTAATACCAGTTTTCCTGTTATAAACAACTCTTTTCTAAGTCTCCAGATTGACAAGAGAAGAACTAAAACTGTGCTGGTTCCTGAATGTGACATTGAGTTAATTAAAACCTACATAAATTTCAAACCCTAATAAACACTAATCTGCAGTGCCCAAATCCTCAGAGCAAGTAAATTAAAATAACTATACCCAACTTTAATTAAGTAACATTATCTCAAATAGCAATCAAGGGAAGAGGAATATATTTTATTATTTGTTTTGCAAACATATTTACTACTCTGTTAGTAAGCATTATTCCTCTCACCAAATGTAACATTCTGTGGAATTACCTCTCAAGAATTATTCTTACTTGTCTCTCCCGCAGTGAGAGAGAGAGCAAATAACTAAAATTCTGCTATCAATCTGAAAGTTTCTCTGACAAGACCATGATTATGTTCATCAGAAAACTATTTCTATACTTTAATAGTTTGAATTCATTAAAAAATAACAAATAAATGTATCCATTACAATTGCATTTTTTAAAAAAAAAGGCCCACACAGTTTGGAAAATGCTTTGATTGCTTGGATAACAATCAGGAATTAAATTCTTTATTAGCAAAAGTTCTGCTTATTTAAAAATTTAATATATTACTGAAATAGTTGTCAACACCAGAATGAGCAAAATGAATCAGTTTAAACTGGGGTGCTTATTTATTAAGTCTTTCAAAACAAAAGAAGGAGAAAAGAAACAACATAAACAAGAGAAGCAGTTTGAATCATGCAGGCCCTTGACTTTATTAAGATGATCTTGTAGACATAAAACTCTATAAACACAGATGTTTGTAAGATCAGGATCCTAGTTCAAATCAAATTTAGCTCAAATTAAATATTGCTATTTGCTTCATAATATACCTATAAAGTTTGAAGTACTGCTTTAAAAAAAAAAAAAACGGTGTCTGCTGTTAATATAATAATATGAGATTTGAGGAAAAATTTTCTTCTCTGTTCAGGCTGAACTTTAAACATGGTCAAGGTAGGAAAATTCATGTGATCTAGTATATTTTCCAAACTATTATTTTTAGAACAGAGGGAATACCAATAAAGGTTTGCAAAGAAATGTTTGCACAATCTGAAATGCAACTTGATGCCCTTGATAATCCTGAGAGACTGCAGCAATAGAAAAGTATTACTATAATAAGTAAATTTACTGTTTTCCTACTTTTGATAAATGTGGTTCCATCAGTGTTAACACATAACTTTTGTCAGTTTACTGTCATATGTCTTAAATAGAAGAGCTTACTGACAAAATAAAAATAATTTTCCTGTATGCACAGACACACATAGGTAGGAAGGGACATCTGGAGGTTATCTTGTCCAACCTTCTACTCGGGAGGACTCAGCCAACTCAGGTTGCTCAGGGCTTTCTCCAGACAGATTTTTTTTACTATCTCCAAGAATGGAGATCTTCCAGACTTTCTCAGTAACCAATGCATGATTTCCTCATAACGAAAAAAAAAAAAATTAAATACTGGAATGTCTATTCAGAACTTCCAGTACTGTGCCTGTTGTCTCTTGTCCCACGACTCTGTGTCTCAGAGGAGTCTGGCCCTGCCTTCCCCATACACTGTATAGCAGCTGAGGACAGCTGGGATCTCTCCTTACAGCCTTGCCCACTCAAGGCTGAGCAATCCCTGTTCTTGAACCTCTACATGGTGTGCTACAGGTCCATCACAGGGGTCTTTCATAGGGCTCATTTCCCTACGTTATTGCAACTCTTTTGCAGGGAATCCTCCAAATCACAATACTCCTGACTGCACATGCACCAAGTGGATGGAAAACATCTCTTCTCTCACATAATTCATAGAAGTATTGGTATATTACTCATCATGTTTCAATAATGTTTTGCTTCTAAATGAAATAAACATACACTTGTAAATAAACAAATACACATTGGTTTGCACATTCACTGCCATACAAATGCACATTTTTAACCTCCCAATATGATGTGCAATCATATAAACAAGGTGCTATAGTAAAATCGTCTTATTTTAGGATTGGGACCTTTAACGAGATGAGTACTTATTACATGAAAGCATTTATCTTATCCAAAAATGGAATCGGGTAGATTATAATTTCCTATAATTCTGCAAACTAAAATTAAAAACTTTATTTTAGTAATCACTGACTGAGTTTTGATGATAATCCATGTCCAAGGAAGTAAAAATATAAAGAAGTAAATATGTTTTTTTTAGATGATGTCCTGGCAAATCTTAATATGAATGCCAGCATGAATCAAAGTTCCCTATACAGTGAAACTCTAGAGAAGTCAGCAAAGGTTCCTTTGTGCCTCATTTCCATTAAAACAAGTAATTTATTTGATGCAATATAGACAACATAACGTTACAAATTCTGCAGACTGATTATCTAATATAAGGGTATTTCAAGCTGTAACTTGAGAGAAATAGAATTGTAAGCAAACTGATACAGGGGTATACAGGGTTTAGCAAATGATTATATTTGAATGCAGAGCTATTCAAATTAGATGGCACGATTCTGACAGCTCTCTGATCCCTTCTAATATTTCATTAATATTAATGAAATAATTACCCAACCCTAATACTGTTTCAACATTTTTTCCTAGTTTATTTCAATATAAGTGATGTCAAAAACAGGTGTAGGATGCTCAGACTACCATTCTTTCCAACGTGGTTGAAAAATTCTTTAAAGGTACTTGCATTCAGAAATACTAAATATTTGCATTAATAATTCATTGTGCTTGAATTTATTACATAAACCCTGTAAATTTATTTATTACATAAATAAGCAGAATTACTGAAACTTTATCAATGCTAAATAAACTACATTTACAATAATAGAGAAAATTAGCAAGAATGCATAAAATGTTAAAGATTTGACATAACTAAGACAAAAAGCAAACTTTCCATTGCTAAGGAATAGAGTAGATTTAATTGAGAGCTTTTAGTCACATGATGATAGCCAGGCTGTTTGCAAGATTAATTTTTATGCATTGGTTTAAATTAGAGTCAAGCTAAATATTTTACTTTTCAAAAGAATTAGGACAGCTATAGGGGACTTTTTATTCCCTATACTGCAAATTCAGTTAGTCATGATAATTTAATGGACAGTCAGGCCACACAATCTTGTTATCAAGGCTCCCCTTCAGCAGCTCCTGGAGTGAATTGTCATTCTCCATAGATAAGCCACCATCCCAATTTGCATCTCACATACAGTATTCTCTCAAAAGGGACAAGCATATTTACCCTTCGAGCTTTATTTATCATCAGTCATAACACATAATATCCTATCCATTTTATTAACCATAGATTTTTACAAGTTCAAGCTGTGCATGCATGCTGTTTACTACCGGTAACTTCATGCTCCATATGCATAGTCCTTTTTCTTATTGTAAACAGTTTCACCTATTTCATTTTTGCCGATGGCCAGAGATAAATATGGAATGGCATTGATTGCATATTTGCATTACACACCCTATTTAAACACAGCTTCATTTCTTCTTTAATACCCAAGAGAGAAGTAGAAATATCACTGATCCCATAAGAGTCATGCTACTCTCCAAGGCTACATTTAAACAGCAGAGTGAAGGTGCACTGGTGGCAGCAATAGGAAAAAGAAAACAGAAGGATCTGCAACATCTGCTAGCAAGTTAATGCAGACAAGTCCCCAGTAGGTCATTCCCAGCCTTCACTGATTACTTTGTCATCACTGTTTTCCTCACCTGTATTAACTTCGGGGACACAAACGGGGTCAGCAGGTATTTCAAGTCGTGGCAGAATTGTTTGTGAGAAATGTGCCCTACCTTTATGCCTTATTGTGCAATTCAGTGCAGTTCTGTTCAGTGCACTGCTGTGAGTTGTTAAACTCTTCCCACCTCTTGCCTTAGAGGCTGCTCCATTTCAGGGAGATATGTAATTCTTGCACTAGTTTATAGCTCTTATATGAAAGCTTCACCAGATGGCAAGATCATCACCAAGATGATGTGCACTTTTAGGACGTGGCATTCTTTGTTTGCCGTTACGTGAGTAATTCAGAACAGCAGAAAGAGATCTGCTTCTTCCTTCAGCTGTCCACTGAACCTCCCTTAGAAGATGACAGAGCATATGAAGCAGAGGTACTCTCACAAGCTGCAGACCTCTTGGTTTAAATATTTCCTTTACCAGCAGTAACCACTGCACTCCACTAGAAGTGTCATATTTCAGTCCAATTTACTGTCTAATGAAATTTTCATATTTTCTGTTTGTGACTACTTCTATTCACTAACAGTAGTTACAGAGAGAAATACTAGATCAGTCCAAAAAAATATCATAAGAGGCTACATTCTATTGCTGTTAGTAACTGAATTTGCCCATTCAGGGTTAACAGTTAAACCATTCCTATCTTATAGCTGAAAGAGATGATGATAGGCTTTGAAAATCAAATTAAAAGAACTAACAAACCCAGCATATTCAGTTCAGCATCATCCTATAGTCTGCAGTTTTCTAGCCACAGTCTACAAGTTTGTGCTGCTAAATGAAAACATAGTTAAACAGACAAACGTTTTTCACATATTTTATTGCATGAATTTACAGTACAGAATTGCTTATAGAGGCAATCATAAAAAACAGCCTCTACAGTAATGCTGACTAAAAGCAATTTACTCATTTGAAGCTTATGAATGTAAAATTTCTGTCAAACAAAAAAGCTAGGCTCAGGTTCCACAAGATTTAGTTTTGAGAATAAACACATTAAAGATGTTTAAGAAAAGGGCTAGGATAGGGACGTGGATGGGCCAAAAGAGATGTTTTTGACAACCTATCTGTGTCTCAAGTTTCCCAGGAAGATAAGGAGGATAATAGCTTTTTTGCCCTTACACTAGATTGTGGAGCTTAACTTATAAAGAACCTTATCCAAAGCCATTAAAGCCAGTAGAAATCTCTTGTTGATTTTAATGAGCTTTTGTTCAGGTCTTTTACATGACAGCTGAAAGACTGCCATTGACTTCAAGCCCTAATTTTATAAAGCTGTTTCATATTGCTGGCTTGGAGGCATTTGGAGATATATTAACATATAAATAAGAGTATTATATTTACCAAAGAAATCTCCATAAGATAAAATGTGGCTGTTTTACTTTTCAAAATTATAAGAGAGCTTTTCACTGCATGTGTGTACATCCGGGAATATATCAGTTATTGTATGCACTTATTAATAACTGTTTCTTACATAACCTCACATATTGGTTGCACAATCTCTTGTGTTTATAATTACTTTTCCCATGATTTAGCCAGAATATCAGACACAGAATATAAATTGTCACTTTGCTTTTATGCTGACATTATCCTGACTGTAAAAGCAAAGACAATACCTGGCCTGGCATAAAGCTAACCCTTTAAAATTTTTAAGAAATTTGAAGCAGCAGAGGAATTTAATATTTCATCAATTCTTTATTCTTATTTACTTTATTCTTATTCTACTGCATTTCTGATCTAAGAAAGCAGAAGCATTGCCAGGAACATTAATTTTATATTTCCTATGCTGTTGAGCTATGACCCATAGTAAAAAGGCCCACCAAATAGGAAAATTACCGGAACTGAAAGCAAAAAGAAGAAACTTCAAAAACTGGTATCTTAATTATATAAGCTATTCATTATCATATGCCTGTAGTACGCCAAATAAGAAATGCTAAGCTAATATCATAAAAGCTCGACTTCATTTAAATTAGAGAAACAGCAAGAGTCAATTTAACAGAAATCTCTATCCTAGTCCAGGTAATTGAAAAAAATTTCCAGCAATATGTAATTTTTTATCCCCTTAAATAATAGTGAAAATATGGAAGTTCTTTAAATATTTACTGGCTTCTATTCAAAAGAGCTATTTTCACCATTATGAATGGCTGACAGATTTCCAAACCTGAAACACAGCAGTATCAAAGCAATAGTATTAGGTATCATCTGCCATTCAGTATTACATAAAGCAGTTTTTTAAACGTACAAAGTACAATAGCCATGAAATAATAAATTTAGTCCAATATTTGGGAAAGGTAATTAATATTTTAGTTTTAATCATATAGAGAGTTAATAGCATTTCTAATTCAGCACTAGCCATAAATGCCCTGTTATTTTTGTAATATCAGTTTAGATATTAATTTCATTCAAAGACACAATTAAGCAGAAAGGAGATAGTAGACCTTTACAAATCTTGGTTAAAATATTTTCATTTTATTTACACACTTCAGGAAAAAAAACTCCTTAAAAATCCAGGTTTAGTCCTATAAAACCATGCAATAGCAAGATGTAATTTATTTTATAACATTTTTATGAACTAAGTAAACATAATTTAATCAGGCCAAGTGTTACAGTTTAGAAATTCATATCTCTCCAAAGGTGCATCTAATTTAGAACTTGATTGGTATCAGGGTTTTTGCTTTATCAACCTAACCCATTAGGCCATTACACATATTGTTATTCTCCAAGAGAAAAAATTATTCTAACATCTGTTCCCAATCTGTTTTTCCATAATTTCCTTTTATGCCCCATGTAACTCATTAAGCTCATCTACAAAACATTACTGAGTCTATCTACACCATAAATGTCTTTCTACTATATGATCACATGAAAATTGAAGAATGGTAGCCTATAACATAATCCACTTAAACCCCCCACTATTTCTACTGCATCTTTTGATCAAAGAAAGCATATCCAGTTTTGAAAGTCAGAATTGTGACAATAATGTCTTAACAGATCTATATACTAACAAAAAAACATGTCCATGTGTTACCATTGTGCTGTCTATTCCTTATGACTGCTGCAGTCTTATGAGGAAAAGAATTTAAAAAGAACATATCTTCTAAATGTCTTGAAAGAGTGATTTTAATATTTTAATTAAATGCAAATGATGTGCAAATGATCTCCAAAGGAGTAGAAAATGTCCCAGTAACCTAAAATCTTACATGTGTAGGATGGAAAAGAACCTGGAGTGCATTGTGTCCTAACTACACTTTCCATTTTCTTCTGAAGAAAAAATTTTTCTATTTTTTATTATTCTGAAGCTAGTTTCAAGCCCTGTGATCTCTTCTGCCCCTTCTGCCTGCATTCAACAATTGCTATTCTAATTTAATTAGAGGGGAAAATACCTATTTACAGCTGACTTGCCGATAACGTATTCCTCAAAGCAATACAAAGGTTATTCTTCCTGCAGAAAGATAGACAGTTCAGTGTCAAAACCTGTCCTACTAGCTCTCAAAAGTGCCATTGCTGTAAGAAAAGTAACATCACATAAAAGTGATGTTAGCTTGCAATTGGTGACTAATGTGAGGTCAAAGCCTAGTGAAGGGGATTTACTAATATTTATAAACATCAGTGAATTGAGCAAAAATCTGAGGTTATTTAGATTTACCCCAACATTCTATCTTGCATGAAAATTGCATGGTGCCTACCTTGAGGATTTTACCTTGTACAAATTTCTGTGTGAGCTGCTGTAAATCTGAAACCAATATCCAACTGCTGAAGGTTCTTTATGCTCTGAGTCTACACTGGCAATATATTTGTAAGTGAAAAGAAGATTAGTGGCCTTATGACTAAGATTTATGTTGGGAACAGAGAGTGACAGAGAAAAGCTTACTAAGGGAGGTAAGAGATACCTGCACAGGATAGACTGAATTAGACACTGCAGGAAAGAACCCCTAAAACTAGATGTTAGAAATCTTAGAAGATAGTAGTAGGAAAATAATAATGAAAACCAGCCAGAAATACAAGCACAAAAAAGTGAGACAAACTAAAAGAGAAGCATCGCCATTACATACTCAAAATCAGACAGTAGGCCTATTTTGTATTTTTTCCTGAGAACAAATTATTTTATTTTAATAACTTGGCTAAACTTCCAGAAGCCAGACAAACTTATAAGATCCTTGTTGTCTTTAATTCAACTAGTCAGTGGGATGACTTCTGTATGACACGGTTGTGAAATACATAAGGGTAGAAAAATCCACTTTTGGCAACTTCCCTGTGACAAACAGTGGGTTTTTAATAATATTAGAGGGATATTTTGTCTTAAAGACACTTCGAAAACCTGCATGTGGAATAGGGCTAAAGGAGTTTGTATTTCCACAGCAGGATACACAGCTTATGCAACCATTTCCTGCATGTTAGATTAAGCTAAAACAAGAACAAGAATCTATACAAAGTGTAACAAAACCAAAACCTAACCCAAACTAGAGTTAGGGAAAAAATTTACTGTCTTCCTGATGAAAAGATGCACACTATTACCAGTCAAGAGACAGATTTTACAGGTTACATCTTCTTTTCTTTCAATATGAAAAGGATTCTATGCAAAGAAAATTTAAATATTTATTCTTGGAAAAGTTTTGAAATATCTCTACTATTGTCCACAGATCAATTTACCAGTTAACACTTGTAAAGCACGGCTACAGTTTCCCGATTCTTTATCCCAGCACTGGCACTAAAGCAAGACCAAGCTCCCAGGAGGGAACCATTCCAAATTACATCAGCTGGCAAAATGTCCTCAGGGAGCATCTGTCAGCTACAGGGAGCTGGCACACCCTCTGGCTACTATTCCAGTATATCCCTCCAAATTTAAAATCTCTACCACTTCTCCTTCCATGGGGGGAATTAAAAGAAGTCTTTCTTCTTTTTATAATAGTTCAGAGAAAACTCCATATCTGCTGCCCATTTTATAAAGTCTGATAATTCTCACGAAAATAAAACTACAATCACAATCAATTCATACTTGCTGTGTTTCACACATGCAGAGTTTTTCAATTGCAAAATCGTGACATACAGAGAATTGACTTACGGGACCAAAAGCATTGCTGTCAAAGCTGTGTCCATGGTGATCCCCTTCCACCCAAATGTGACCATGTGGAACTTTCACATACTTCTTTTTGTATCCAATGGTTCTAAGCAGAATTAAAAGACATAGTTAGTTAAAAATATTTAAAGAACAAAAAGTCAATGTTTTGTTGGGATAATTCACATATTTATGGGTTTGGGATTTGACCTTGCATACAACTCAACACCTGCTTAAAAATACCCGCACTGAAGCCCTTTGGACTTCAAGAGTGGTACTCAAGTCAAAATATATAAAAATTTTGTATGAGCTAGTTGTACCATCAGGACCTGTTTATTGTGTTGTTTTATCAGAAATCACAACGAAGGAAGAAGAGACTTTTCAGTTAAATATAAGCAAGGGATTATTAATTCCATCTCTGTAGTAACAAAATTTTGAATCAGCAGATTTTATCTTAGGTTAATACCAGTGAACATATGTTGCAGTCACATAAACATACTGTTTGAGACTGTTTTTCTTCTGTGGCAGCATTAGGTACTCATCAAAAATATACTGGTGTATCTAAACTGGCCTCAGATTCAGAGCTTAGATTTCTGCAATGAGTCTGTCCTGGGGCTAGGATTTCTTCAGCTGTAACAAGCTAAACAGGATAAACTTGAAAGAAATCTCTAAGAAAAGACCAAGTGACGAAAAAAAATGACATTGATGCCATTCTCTACAGAAAATCATACTGCCACAGCTTGTCCCAATATTGCAAAATGACTAAGTACAGATTAGTACTAAAGCTGAGGTGCAGAGCATGCAAAATTCCTGTATTTAGTTCCCCAAGTAGGTGTCATTTTCATAATGTCAGTTTCCCTTCTATCGTACACTTTTGCTTTCTTTCAGATGGGACCTGTTATTTTGCAATCATTCATGTGAAGAAGCTGTTGTGCTCTCACCCCAGCCAGCAATTGTCATGCACACTGAATTATTACTATGATGAAGCATTTACAGATGGGACCATGAATAGTGATATCTCTTATTTAGTTATGAATAAACAAGTCTGTCCATAGACAGAAACAGACTTTAGATCTAGCTTGTTGCCTCCAGCTGCTCATCGCTTTTCATTGTCTGGAATATATGCCCTCAGAGCAGAAGGATCACACTCTAAAACTGAAACAAAATCAACTGCAGAGAGAAAATTACCTTCACCAGGAGATTCAGCTGAACTGTGCAACAGCACTGATCAGGGATATTCAGAAGTCAAAATGAAAAAAATGGGGTTTATGAGGTTTGTTTTGCTTGGGGAGGTGGGTATGTTAAAAGAACAAGCTAATCAATAACCTGGAGGCCATGATATATGAGATGAATAAGGAATCCTCAAAAGTGCATTTTATTAAGTTTATTTGACTATATTAGTGAAATAAAAATAATAATTACTTAATTTTCAAGTCACAAAATCAGACCAAGGCTTTTTCAAAAGCTTTATTTTCTGGCAGCTAAAAGGATGAGCATGCCGGTACTATATTCTAATGGAATTTCTATGTATACTTTCATTGGAGCTGAAAAAATAATAGCCTATTTGCAGAAAAAAAAGACTGATCTTCATTTTTTCCAGTTTCATATTATTGAAGACTAGATTTCTAACAATTCAAAACAAAAATGTAAAACTGTCCTAGTTGGTAAATATATGATTTCCTAAACACAAAGAGTATGTTCTAATAATTCAACTATGCTAAAAAAGCAATTTATTACTATGCAAATCCTTTTTTTTTTTTTTTTTTAAAGAAATATGGCATACAGTTTGGACAATAAAATTACTTATGTTTTGAGATTTCATAATGCTTTGTCTCATTGATAGTTTCTTTTATAAAGTATCATGCATTTTACTAGTAAAATGTTTTAAAGTATAGGTTGAGGGTTGTCCATTAATTCTGCTGTGTTTGATTAGACACTTCTGAAAATTATTAAATGGGTATCTTCCATCAGTGATAAAGGCAAACAATAGCTCAAAAAATATTTAATTTTCTCTTCTATTCATCCTCCTGAATACATAAGAGTACACTGTGATAAAGTTTTGTACCCTTACCAACATCATGCACAAAATTGAATTTCACTCAGAAAGGTGAAAGGATTTGAAAGTTAATTCTGCTGACATATTTACCTCATAAATGTCATGAAAATAATATGGCAAATGCCAGTCAGTGACTCCATTTCAGACCAGACACAATCTCTTATCCCCAAATAATCTCCTCCTTTATTATGACTAGGAAATCACTAATAGAAAGGGAAAAAAAAGGTTTTGTAATAAGTACTTAGAAACAAAATTGAAAAAAAAAAAAAAAAAAGGTCTGCCGGATAGCTCTTGCAAAGGCTTTCAGAGACCCCGTGAAAATCTAAGGGTTTAAGACAGGTGTATGGTGTTCTTTAAGGCCTAAGGCAAAAAGAAAAAGATTACAGAGTGCAGTCATTGTTGCTGGTTCTTTTTATTATTTCTGAAATATAGTAAATACGTATTTCTTTTCTACTCTTGAAATAAGCATCATAAACTAGAATATTTTTCTACAACTATGCAAAAGTAAAGTTTCTTATAGTGATTAAAGATGAATTATGTACAAATTCTCATACTGAAAAAAGCAGATGATTGTACACAAGTAGTTTTCACTTAGAGGAAATAAAATTAAAATTTATGATGTTAATAAATGTATTAAGGGAATAGGAGAGAAAAAAGAAATGGAAAAGAAACAGAAACAGCAATTCTAATTATCTGCTTTAGTAGATAGGAGTGATACTTTATGGATAAATCCCTTAAAATCAGCAGTTAAAAGTAAAACCTTCTGCCATTTCCTGTATGGGTTATGTAAATTATCAGATTTTTCCCACATATAGGCTCAATAGAAAAAAAAAAAAAAAGACATATTGGAAAAAATAAGTACCTGCATATCTGTGAACATAAGAGAGTAACAAAAATCTATTTTCCTAAAACAATTCCTTCAAAATGTTACTGTAGTATTTGCATGGGGCAATTATCTGGGGACTTTGTATCCTCTCTAGCAATACTACTGCAAACACTGTCCTATGGAACACTCTGAAATTTGAAAAGAAAGTTTTATTTGAGATTTTCACTGCATGAATTAATAACAAACCACAGCAAAGGCTCATGTTACGGTGAACTGGATCATTCTTGATATTGGTTTTAATTTTCAAAAGAATTTCATTGTCGAGTTACTCCACAGTAGATCAATAAACTATTCAGGTATCCAAACCAGGCTACAGGCTTTAGAAAGCCATGTTTGGTTCACGACAGTAGGTTATTTTTAATTAATGTCGCAAAGGCTATGTTGATATTTTTAAGAACAAAACCATAAACTGGGTTTTCTTTACTATGAAGAGAGCACAAATTGTTTCATCATCAAAATTAGTCACTGCCCCTCTCTTACATGAATGCTGGAGAAATTTTAACCTCTGGCTTAAATTGCAAGGAAGAGACCACATGTGCGTGCTACATTGGCAATATGGCTCCTGATCTAAATGTACAAAGTACCATTAATTTGTTTCACTAGCTAAACATTTTAGCTAGACATGCGGAAATAAAACTATCGTCCATCTTTTTGTGAAATCTTACAAGGCCAAATTACTAACACAAACATCATTTCGGAAAAGAAGTGTTGACTCCACTTTTTCTTAAGGATAGCCCAACACACTACTGCATTCTACTTTGGGGATTTAGAACGATATAAATGAGTAACAGTTTAAAGTGTAATGATCAATAGTTCTGTGAAAAATTAATATAACAAAAAGTCAAAAAATACTTCAGAATGATTCTAGCACTCTTCAACAATGTCTGCAAAACCCCAAATCCTCAAGACAAGTATCAATTTAAAGCACAATTAGCTGATCAGGAATTTTACATCAATTCCTTGTGAGAGGTCTTTGGTAAAAAGGAATTGCAGTCAATAATGCAACATATATTTTGAAAGTAATGTAAACCTCTATTTTTCTTTCTTACGTGAGCGTCCTTAGACTCACTTCTCTGACTGATTGTAATCGTGACCTCTGTTAGCTCTCACGCATGAAGTTTTTAATTAAATTTAGAAAATGTCTGAATGAATTCTTAAGAGGACAATTGCTGTAAGTAATAATTAACTTAGTATTTGTTAATTTAATATCCAGTTCATTAGCATGAGTTATAATTACTGAAAAATCTCTTAAACTTCATAAAGCCTCTACTAAGGAAGGGTAGTCGTTTATTTTCTTAAATTTACTATCTTTGAAGAAAAAGTAAAAACTGTTTAACACGTCTTATTCTTCTCATTTAAAAGGTTTGCTTTAGCAACAGTACAGGCAAAGACATTAAATTACACAGATTTTGATATCTAGAATTGAAGCCTCTGTTAAAAACAATACTGGTGTGAGCAAAAAAAAATAATTTCAGGTTTTACTGAAGTTTTGACACATTAGTAGAAATCACCTATGCTACTGTTGCTCAAACTATAGTTGAACTCTCATTGGCTTAAGAACAAGGTCTACCAGAGTACCAGAGTTGCAGTAATTTTCTTGTGCAGAACATAATGGAATTGCATTTATCTTTTTAGACATTTTTACAGAAGTTTGTCTGAAATTTTGATTTACTTTTTTCTTACGTATGAGGTACATTTTGAACCTTTGCAAAGTTTTTTTTCACCACAATTTAATAGCTAACAGATGTACTTATAGCTATCCTTGGCTGAGAAATAATTTCAATCTTGACAGTCAAAAATGAGCTCTGTATGGAATTCTAACCACCTGCCCACAAGCAAGAAAAATCTGCTTTTTTAGGATGCAGTAGCAGTGCCAAAGCAAGCAACTTGGCTCAGCTAAGCTGGATGAGGAATGATTGCCTTCAGTTTGATCTGACCTTGAGAAATCCAAAGGTCTCAGAAATCTGCATACCTTTGGATGTCATCAGGGAACAAGACACTGTAGATAATGTCCTGTTTGCAGAGGAGATAAAAAAAACAAAATACAAACTCTTTTGTAAAATAGGTAGTCTCTATCATACTTAAGAACAACTTTCTCCAAGCAACATGAATTACTGTACATGTTTATTGGGTTTGCGTGGCAAGGTTTAGGTAGCATGGAGGCTACAGAGGTGGCTGTGTGAGAAGCTTCCAGAACCTTCCCCCATGTCCCACAAAGCCAATGCCAGCCAGCTCCAAGATGGACCCACTGCTGGCCATGGCCGAGCCCATCAGCAAGTGATAGAGCCTGTGGAATAACAGAATTAAGAAGGGGGAAAAGTTGCTGTACAACAGCAATTTCAACCAAGAGAGTGATAATATATATAACAGCTCTGCAGACACCAGGGTCAGCGAAGGAGGAGGAGGTGCTCCAGGTGCCAGAGCAGAGATTCCCCTGCAGCCCCTGGTGCAGACAGTGAGGCAGCTGTGCCCCTGCGGCCCATGGAGGTCCGTGGTGGAGCATAGATACAGCTGCACCCCACAGAGGACCCCATGCTGGCACAAGTAGATGCTTGAAGGAGGCTGTCACCCCATGGGAAGCCCACTCTTGAGCAGGCTCCTGGCAGGACCCGTGGCCACATGTCCACATGGACCAGTAGTCCATGCGGGAGTAGGTTTTCTTGCAGGACTTTTTACCCGCAGAGGACCCACACTGGAGCAGTCTTTTGCTGAAGGGTTGCACTGTATGGAAGGGACCCATGCTGGAGCAGTTCCTGAAGAACTGCAGAGTGTGAGAAGGAGGCACGTTGGAGAAGTTCATGAAAGACTGTCCCATCAGAGGGACACCAAGATCAAGCAGGAGAAGAGTGTGAGGGGGAAGGAGAGGCAGAGACGTGATAAATTCTGACAACTCCCATTCCATGTCACTCTGCACCACTGAGGGGCGCAGGAGGGAAAGAAAATCAAAAGTAAAGTTGGGCCAACAGAGAAGGTGTTTTAAAGATTTGGGTTTATTTCTCATTATCCTACCCTGATGTGCTTGGTAATAAAATATACTAATTTCCCCAAGGTGACTACATTTTGCCCAAGAGGGTAACTGGTGAGTGATCTCTCCTTGTCCTTATCCCCACCCACAGGCCTTTTTTTCTATTTTTTCTCTCATGTCCATCTGAGGAGGAGAGTGATAAGCAGCTTTGGTGGGCACCTGGCACCCAGCCAGGGCCAACGCACTACAATGGGGAATTTTTTCCACATACATCCATCTTAATCAAATTCACAGAATGAACAAATAATAAGATATTCAATTTCAAATGATACCCAGATCCCAAAACATGAACCTTACTGAAATATAACAGTTTTATTAGTATCACTGCAGGGAGTCTTACAAATGACACTAAACACCTCCCAGCTCCTAAGAAATCTTTTTCACTTCCAACACACACATATGGCCATCTGTGCCTTTCTACTTTAACTCTTCCCTTACATGTACATAAAGACATAAAGGCATGGTTATATATATGAAGCAACTAAATACTTTTTTTCTGAAGGCCAGCTACAGACTATGCATGAGAGTAAGTAAATAGGTCAGGGAATATTCTCCCATTGTGTGCAGCTATTAACTTTTGCCTCAGAGCTGAAATCTGTTTTCCTTATAAGCTGCAGATCCATCAGTTATATCCATCCTGACTTTAAAAAAGGCATTCAAGCTCAGAACCTGGAAAGTGCTGGAGGACCCCCTATGCTTGGGGTATTGTTTCATAAGCATTGCCAGACCTGATATATTGAGAAAGGAACCCCCAAAAGAAGACATGCCCAAGTGACAGAAATGACAGAATCTGAAACAAAATACTCCAATTGAGTGAGATTAGGAATAGCCATTATGGAGGCAGTGATTCCTCTGCCTATAATTGGCCAAATTTTTGATTGTATAAGCTCTGCTTTACCTTTTGTAATTAAATATTTTGAAGTCTCAGGAAAAATGAGTACTAATTTCCTGGTTTCCTCATTTGGAACAGAATTATGATCAATAAAACACCCCCTTTTTTAATAAATAAGCAAAGCAGTTAAAGCAAGCAAGATGCTGAACTAGAAACACTGTCTCTTTTTTCCCAGCTAAAGCATTCCTACCAAAGTGCACCAGTGCAGGTTCCTATGACTCAGCAGTGCTAAGAATAAGTAGAAATCGGATGTGGAAAGTACAGGAGATGTTTGTAGCTCTGCTTCATTACTTAGATAATTTCTCACAAAGCATGTTATTCTAAACAAAATAGTGATTTAGCCATTACTTGCTTCACCAGCATCTTCATAATGCAGGTAATCACTTTTAAAGCACACAGTATTCAGGAAAATTACTGGATTTGTGGACATTTATCTAAAATGATAATATGATTCAAAGGACAAAGAATAAGCCAGCTCATCCACTAGAGAGATTAGGCTCATTTCAAGCCCGAGGTTCCCTTGTTAACATGCCATTTTGTATCAGACAGGACACTGTAAAAAAAAGAGACTAGAAAAAACTATAAGAGAGAAAAGATGTGAAATCGTTGCTTGTGAGATTCTGAAAATTTATGACATCATTGCTATGAGCAAAAGTATGCTTGATAGATCAATTTCCCAGCAAAGGATGCTAATCATACCTCTGAATCAAGATATATTTGACCAAAACATACCAAACATGTAGAAGGAACAATTATTGTCTCTTAACTCCCTTAATACCTCATCATTTTCCAGATAATTGCTCAAGGTTAAGTTCTAGGCATATTTCAATGCAATTCATTTTTCCATTGTTTCTTTCTTCCTTTCTTTCCTGAATTTTCAAAATATCCTCAAAACACTCTTAAGCTTTTTAATGAGGAAGCAGCTATGGGGCTGCTGCTGTTCTGTATGATAAATATTCATGATAAAATAAAATCCTTATCTCAATGCTCTTTACCTTCATATGTCTCTTTCTGGAGAATTTTCATGATTTCTGCCATTCACTAAGAATGTTTCCCAAAGCTATAATTTAATTTAATCTTGGATGATAATGAGTTTGATAGCATTACTAGAATTTATTTTATTTTCCTGTGCTTTAAAGATATAGCATATATCTAGGGCCTAGGTTTTGCATCTCTTGATACTTTTACCAATATGTAGGTATTTACATCACAAAGGACTGTTACACTGGTGATAGCAAGCATTTTGCAAGTTGATTCAAAAAAGCTACAGCTGACAGAAGTTCTTTTCTAGGTCTTGTGAACTGTAGAGCTGTAGCAGCAGTACTAACCAGGAATGCCAGGGGATCTGGATTTTAAGGAAATAATTTCTATTTGGGTAAAATTTCATTAATTTGCAGACAATTTTTATGATTATCATTTCCAGCCTCACACTGTCTTTCTGGTTTTTTTTCAACTCATACTACCTTCCTTCAGAAACTGTAAAAGGCCTCTTCCAATCACCATGCACCTAACACTTAGCAGCACAGGAATTTCCCTCTGTTCCTGAGAGTTTTGTTTGCATAGTCAGGAAGCATGTGGCTACATGAAGCATTTAATATTGCTTGTCCCTGCAATGCAGAACTAATTTTGCTCCCACTGCTGAGAAAGATCAACTAACAGTAGCTTCCCTCCCAGAGATGACTTTATCACTTTTTCCTATAACATCTGTGAATAGTTTTGTTCTTAGGCCTCCTACCCTATTCCCTTTATATTGTGTGCCACTTTCTTTTCCCTGCATGTTTCATCTGTTCTAGCACTAGCAGCATTCTCATTTTATGATCCTTTCCACAGCTCTCCTCAATCCATTCAGCAAAATACAATTTTGGTGAATTCTAGTGAAACTACGGATGACTTCTGCAAACTTGTTTTTGAAATAGCAGAGTTAAGTCTAGAATCTGTGTTGGGTTTTGTCATTGTTGTTGTTTTGTTTGGGGTTTTTTTCCAGATTGATTAAACCTATAGCAAAATATTGCTAAGGGGAGGTTATGTTCAAGGACCATATTCCTTTCAAGGTCCATATATAACTTGCATTACTACCTCTAACTGTATTGAGAGCATTATTATTTAAAATGAGTATTAGAAAATTCTATATTTAAAACCAATACATAATTTTGTAATTTTTTCAACGGTGGATACTATCTAAAGGTGACTGGATATACTGTATGTATGTGAATAGAAATTACCACACACTTTTACACAAATCTGTCACTCCCATTTGGGATACTGAAACTACTTCATTCTTTTGCTCACCATGTTCTCTTAATCAGAAGAACCATAACTATTTTCAGGATAAAATTCACAACAAATATAAAACAGTAATTCTGTGTTGAAAAACAGAGCAAGCCTTATTGGTTGCATAACCTTCATTTAGATGGCCAACCAGCTTATTGATTCGGGAGAAAGAAAACATACAATATCTCATTTTTCTCTACAAATCTTTCACTTGTGAATCTGTCTGATTCCAACTGCCAACACTGCGCCCTTTCAAGTTAAGATTATGAAAATTATTGACTTCAGTTCTTTTGATAAAGGTCCCATTAACCAAATAAGCATATCATTTCATTACCTTCTCACACTTCTCCACTAGATTATATTGATAATTAACATGACAGGTTTTTGCTAATATCACTGACAGCCATTAACAGTATCACATCATATATTAGATGGGAATCATTTGTTAGATTCATTATCATTAGCTTCATCAATTTACCAAGGTAAAAACCTACTAGTTATTCTAGGTCATCTAAGTGAATTACCAAACCCTGGCATCATTGTGAAATTGGAAATTTTCTATCTGTAGGAATGGGAGGATAAATACAGACCAAAAAGTATTTGATACCAAAAAGGTATCAAAAATATTAATTCCTGCACCCCACACCCTCTTTTTATTAGTATTGAATCAACTGGGAACATTTTAGGTTTAGACACATTTGAAGGCATCAAAGACAACAGTTTTGAAGCGAACTTCAGAAGTTAAGATTTATGGTACTGTAAGGATGACAATTTCACCTGAGACATACTGGTTTCCTTTTTCTCTCTTTCTGCAACATATGTAGATATTTTACTTTCAGTAATGCCTATGCCGGCCAAAGAAAAAAGATGATTAAACTTTTTTCTAGATTATAAATTGTGGCATTTAAAAGTTGACTCAGCAGCAAAACTCCAGCCTGCAGAATCTGCAATTTTTAAACACAGCTCTCTATAAAATTCTTCCTGTTTGAACTCACTACTTCTACTCACCCAAATCCTCTACCTTAGCAGTTCTGCCATTTCTTTTCCGACAGAAACTGTCAAGTGAGAGGCTGCAGGTTGATCTTTGGTTAGCTATCCTGTGTATTTACTCAGCCTCAGAGTGGAGATTGCTGGCCATGCCAGAGTTCCAACAAACGTGCTCTGTGAGAGGAGGAGGAGGTGTACAGGAGGAGAGGAGAAAAAAATTGGTTTTAAAATTCTTTGTATCCCAGAGGGGGAAATCATGACGTCTATCACCTTGGACAACCCTGTTGGCCTGTTCCTCTCCTAAGGAAATGTTGAATGAAGAATAATGCTCTTATTTACAAAAAGTGGTGACAGAGGTGGTCACAGCAGCATTGCCTCCTCATCACTGTTACAGGTTACTGGGCTAGAGTCTTGTAGACCTGTGACTGCTAAAAGAGTCTGGCAATACCTCTGCCTAGGTCCAACTGTAAGAAATAATTCCCCAGCCACACACCTCTCACACAGAAGCTAATTGCTATACTTTCTTTATTGCTTAGCACTAACCAAAGGTTTTAAAGTTTCCTAATCTGCTTTAGGCAGCATATGCAAAATGTGGAACCCTTAACGTAATAAGTGTTTTCAAGATGCTTTGTTTTGCTTTTTTTTAATTTACGGAAGGTGGAGAGTTGTTATTCTTTGTACAATGAAAGCCTGAAACTTCACATCTCCTTCTATTAATGTTTGTTAGGGAAAAATATTTAAAAATGTCTTTTATCACTTTTTCTTTAGAAGTGTACTTTCTTTTTTAAAAAACACTATTATAAAAAAGATAATTGAAAAGCTTACAAGTAATAAAAAATATTAACTCTATTGATAAATTATTTTTATGATAAAAATTATGATTCTTAGTTTTGAAACTCAAAAATATTTCAATTGTTTTATTTTAAATACTTAAGAAAAGTTATTTAATAGTAATGAAGAAGTAATTAGAAACAATTATACTGTCTGCTGTCAAAAAATCTGAGATAACCACTGAAAAATTAAGGAGAAAGATTTACACAGTCAGCATAGGCTTTGGAACACTGATCATACTTCGGGAGATATAATGGAAACTAAGATCAATATGAAATTTCACATAACATAATCACAAATATTCCTAAAATTTCAAAAATAGACTAAACACAGAAAGAAGTGGGTTAATCTTTATTTTTTCCCCCAATCTTTATCTCCTGCAGCAATAGCAGTTGTCAAAAAATCTTGGTTTGGCTTTAGACTTGCCTGATTTTAATCTGAAAAACTTGCTTAAAAATCTAAAAAACAATAGGTTTCATATGGCTTCTGTTAAAAGACATGAGCATATATAATTAGGTCAGACTGCAGACACCTACTTTTGAACTGGTAATGGTTTTTCAAACTGAACTTTCGAATTACAGCTTTGCAAGACTATCCAGCCTTTGAGGTTTCCCATCCCTTGTACAGATACAATGAAATTCAACTTTGGTTTAGATATCAACCTTACTGAAAAGGATATTTATATTCATGGAAAGTTAAAGTAACCCATAATACAATCTGAAATGGTCAACAAATACTTTTAAAATAAATGTTGTGGCTTGAACTTTTTCGAGCAGTATCAGTGTGTAGCATAGGATGAATTATGACTAATGAAATGCCTTGAAACATGGTGAAAATAGTGCAAACGAACATGTAAATGTAAAACACAACACACAGTTGTAATAGAGACTTCTCTGAAACAACACTTATATAAACTCCAAAACAAACTTTCAAGAAAAAAAAATATATATCTTTCAGGAGTCTTTATCATGGAACCCTTTCCAAAAATTGCATTTTGGTTTGTAAAATATTTCTCTTTTTTGTTCCCTGACCAAACCTATAAATTAATGTGATTGGAGAGAGGTTTCATTCTTACTGTTACTGGGAAACATCCAGTGAACATTATAGATTTCTTTTATAAAATATTAAGTGTTTCGTGCCTTCTCCATCACATTAACTGTTTGGGTTTTTAGGAAAAAATCCTGAAATGCATGTTACAAGAAAATTTAAGTAACCAGGGATGAGTTGCTTCTTGTCCATAATAAACATGATCTGCAAATGCGTAAGTGTTGCTGAACTAAATATTGCAAAGCAATGCGTTTAGTTTTCATCAGTCCTGTCTTTGGCTGAACAAGTTATCTGACATGGATCCCTATGTGCCTGCTGGCACCTGACAGAACCTCAGGTTCTCACTGAAAATGCCCATAGAGCACACAGCAGACTGGTCATGGTTGCCCGGACATTTTATCTGCCCTCGTGTAGGGATCCTCCAAATCTTCCAAGATGGATCCCACTGCCACATGTCAATAAGCCAAAGTTAGACAGTAACAGCTGTCCTGCCCACCTTGCTCACAGGACATGCAGGTTTGTACCTGGGTCCACCTGAGGAACACTGAGGCATCAGATTTTATTCCCCTATTGTCTCCCCAAACCTCACAGCAGTGTCACACCCCAGGTAATTTTGGTCTAGAATAAAGACCTATGACCTTCCACAAACTGAAGCTTTGAAGGATTCATGTACGCAATAATTATACAGGTTGATTCCAAGTGTGTCTATTCAAGACACTTTGTTCAAAAGTTCAAGCAAGGCAAGGTGGAAAAAAGAGAAGTTTTGTTTAAATTAATTGTTTCAATTTATTTGTGTCTGATACACACTGCTCCAAAGAGACCCCTGAAATAATTTCAAGTAATAGATATGAATTACTGAATAGAAAGACAAAAATAATACCAGCAACTTTAGGTTTCAAATTTTAAAGAGTTCTCTCTAAGTACTTTTTTATAGCTAAATTCACCTGTGCCTAATTCCATGATTTCTTCACATTTCTAATTAAACCCATTAAATAAATGATGTTGGTGCCTTCATCCCTGACAGTACAAGCAAAGAATGTAGAGATCATAGCACAAACACACACCAGCTGGTTTTAATTTCTAGCCAACTGCCTAAACATTATTGAGAGATTCAGGTTCTTCCTCCTATTTTTAATCTTAGCTGAAACTGAAAAATGAGACATAAAAAGGTCTTTTTTTCATATTTCAAGATATAATTTAAATACAGATGTGTGCATGAACATCTGAACACACACATGTTTATTGAGAGGGCTAGCATGGCCACCTTGAGCAATCTATGTGCTGGAAAATTTTTGTAGTATTTCCTTTCACTGAGGAAAATACTTGTGACATTACAACCCTGTGAAGTGCTCACCAAGTGAGTAATCAGCCAGAGTGACTGTGATTTCTGGTGGTGATTTCTGTCTCTCTCTGCAACTGTATGATTACTTTAAGGGGGAAAAATTGATAAGGAAGAATTTAAGTATTTTTATTCTTCAAAGGAGACATTTTCTAGGAAGTTTCTACAAAGAACGATTATTACAGAAGTTAAAAATTGCAATTTGAAGTAAACATCATGAAAAATCTTTTATTGTTATTACATTCATATCATATGAATAGATGTTATTTTTTTGTTATCTATTGTAACATAGATGTTATTTTTTCTTCGTGTTTAAGATAATGCTACAGTATATAAAAAAATCATTACTCATCATTAATCTTTTATAAAGAGTATAAGAAATGCCTTACTCTTGTGCCCGAGCAGCAGTCCCTGTAGCCCAATAGTCTGTCTCCAGACAACCGGAAAAGCAGACAGTGCGCAGGTAAAGCACAGCAGCCTGACTACTCTCCATGATCATTGAGATTTAATCTGTCAGAGATGTTTGATTGTACATTGTTGTCTATTTATTTTAGTATCTACTTACTGATCTGTTATCCAGAATTTGTCTAAAGCATTTTTACATTTGCTTATACTAAC
Source organism: Ptilonorhynchus violaceus (assembly GCA_013397565.1). Taxonomy (NCBI): domain Eukaryota; kingdom Metazoa; phylum Chordata; class Aves; order Passeriformes; family Ptilonorhynchidae; genus Ptilonorhynchus; species Ptilonorhynchus violaceus. The sequence goes on along the minus strand of VZRJ01008806.1, from coordinate 163,118 downwards.
TGCCTTCAAAGCATCCTGGGGCAAGAAATTCCACAAGTTCACTATCTGCTGCACAAAGTACTTTCTTCTGTCTTTTATAGACCAATCTCCCAGGAGTCACATCAAACGCCTGTGCCTCTGTATTGTGGGATTTGGTGAACAGTTCATCTGGTCCATAAACATTGGTTTTGTTGTTTTTCTCTTTAACCCCTCTCTATGTCCATCTTTAAAATCATGTCTCAAGAAGCAAGAACTGACCGCATCATTTAGGGGTGTTATACTCCTACACTGTTAAGGCAGCTCTATATTTTGAATAATTTAGTTTTTCAGCTTTGGAATTACAATTTAGATTAGTGGAAATCTAATAAACAGAAACTCTTGATTTAGGAAAAGTCTAGTCCTTTTCAGAGCCGCCTACTATTTGCCACATAAGCTCCTCTTTAAACATTTTTTTGTGGAAGAGCTCAGTTACATGCAGTCCAGTGTTGGGAAATAGTAAAGAAGTGCTTCATGGAGCCTAAAAAGATTTAGAAAGGTGATCTTTGCTCTTAGAAGTAGATGTTAATAACAGTTTACTTTTTTCTCACAAGACTGGAGATTCATATTGCTTTGTTAAAAGGAAAATCCTGCAAAGCAGTAAAATTTTCCAACCAAAGATTGTCAAAAAAAAAAAATCTAAATTACCTGCAAGCGGAAGGGGCACTGCCCTCATTAATACTTCCACTGCATTCAGTAACCTCACAGCACGGAGTCAATTGATATTTCAATAAAGTGGTGTATTTCTCACATTCTCCTTCACAATTATGTTTTCCCATCTAATGTTACTAAACCAAGAAAATGTTCATTCAATAGTAATTCTTGAAAAAGCCCTCAGAATTATTTTTTGATCATTTTAAACATCAACAGATAACATAATTCTGTGTCTGACCATAACAGTAACTTCCTTGTCATTCCCTCATGTCTTAGCAGGAACACAAGTATGATGAACAGTCTACTGAGTCTTGTAGTGTTAAGAAATACTTGTAAGAAGGGGAATTTTTGTAATTCTTTTTTTAAGACACCAAGTGCTAAAAAGGAAGTATTTCTGACTTTGTTTTACAATCTTGCATTAGGAGAGTGGGAGAAAATAGATATTTTTGTATAGCAACAGAAAATCCTGACATACTGGTATTTCTGGAAAGAAAAGTGTTATCAGCATGATCAGATGGTTCTAAATAAGTGAGAATACAATGATAAGAAGCCTTCTAATCATAACAGCCTGAGACAGACACAAACTCCAAATTTTTATTTATAAACAACAGAAAAGAAGAAAAAAATCTATAAAAGTCAAAACTGTTTCTCCTAATGATGGCCGGAAGAAATTTATAAATTTAGGATCAAAACACAACAAAGTATATGTTGCTAAACAGATTTTGAAAAAATGAATATCAGGCTGTACCTGCTTTAGCAAAGTGTAAGGGTCAGTAATCAGCCAAAAGCCGAATCTGAGGAGCGAGAAAGAAGAAAAAATGATCATGAAATGTATCAGAACATTGTTCTGAAAATTTTCATTACCTTTTATCAGTATACCTTTTGAAGTTGAAATTTTACAGGTATCATGAAAAGCAAAAGGATCAAGAATAAGACTTCAGTGTAATGTCTTGTAGAATTAATCTATTTAAAGATTACAAATTTCCGTTTCAGATTATTAAATCAGGATAGGCTGGTGACTCAAACCAGCAGTTTGTATGTTCCCGCAGAATTTTGCAATGTTGTCCTAACCAAAACGAGGGTCCTCATATCCTTGTCATTTTGTTCTTGAAAGAATATAATATAGCTATAATATAACTTCTGCATAGAAGACTTTACTATCCATATGGAGAAGCTGGCAAATGGTAGGGAATAATGAGCATTATTATCCACTTTTAGTAGACAGATCAGTAATGAAGATTGATGGGTTTGTGCCAGGCTGTTCAACAAAACTCAGATTTCCTAAGTGACAGACAAGACCTCGTCTGCCTTATTTGACCATTTATATGGCTTTATTTATAAGGGTTGGTTTTAACTGTAATTATCCTCTTGATTTTTCCCATCAACAGCTGTCACTATAATACATTAAGAGAAAATAATTCATATACATTATTCTAATAACTTAGGTGTACAAGACCCCGTCCCATCTGCTCATGTTTGTTCTTCAACATTGGAAAAAACCAACAGTTTTGTCTGAACCAAGGGCAATGGGCCACAAAGAGAAAAGCAGAAATACTGATATTAACATGTTTCCACTGGCTTCTTCCTTCAAGGCCATAGATGAGTGGATTTGCAGGGTGTTTTCCCCACAGGAATGAAGGTACATCACAAAAGAAAAGGAGGTAGGATTAAAATAACGTGGTTTTGGTGCCACACACACTGAGTCAGTCACAACCACCAACAGCAAGAGCTTCTATCTCAGATGTTGGACCTTGCTCAGCTCTTCAGTGGCCAGACAGAGATGCATCATGGCCACTGAGAATGTGTCTGTGTGAAGGACAAAGCACTGGCATATACTAGAGAAGCAATCAAGAGTCTGCATATTTTGCTGGAGTGTAGGGCTGGGATGGAGAGACTCCTATTGCAGTTGCCATGCTTTAAAACAAACATGCTTCCCAACAGTGCAAGGAGAGCCAAGGGAGCCAACTTTTCCTGCCTTCGTTCCAGATGCGCTGCCCCAGCATAATTCCCCATCAGCCATAATCTGTCACTTCTGCTGAGCATTAAGACTGTAATTAATTCCTCATGCCCAGCTATGCAAGGAAGCGGCACTGTATAATTCTCAGCAAGTCATTCTCCCTGTCATAACAGAGAATTTTTACAACGGAAAGAGGAATAATCTTGACAGACACGTGACAGCTCAAAAAACCCTTCAAACATTTGATTCAAAGCAAAAAATGCTCGCGTGAATTTCTTGAAAGGATGTCTTTAAAGCTCTATTATATTGCACCAGCCCTTGATAGAGAGGAAGTAGGGAAGTGCTCCACAGGAAAGTGAAATAGTCATTGCCAGGCAATTCCCAGCTCTTCCTATTCAATGAATTAGTCAACATCTAGTTTAGAAGAGGGACAATAATACTTTGTTATGTCCTATTGGCAAAATTCCTAAGGCATAAAAACACAATATGTGCTTTTCTCCAGTGCACACCCAGTTCATTTTTCAGCTTCTGTCCTGAGGAGTTACAACACGTATCTCAGTATGGAAAGTCAGTAGAAAGCAATAACCAGCAAAACAGCTGGTAGATCTGAAATAATCCTCATATTTAAAAATCTACCTGTTATATTGCCGTGGAAATACAACAACGCTTGCTCTAATAAGAAAAAGTATTAGCAACATCAAAACTATTTGACAGTAGAGTTACTGAGGAGGAAGTAGAAAGCAGGATTTCTAACCCAGTCTATCGCACTGCCAGTGCTAAGCAACTTCCAAATTATACAAATAACAGCTTAAAAACAGCTATTGGGAAACCTGGAGATAAAAAAAGATTAAATTCACAGCAGTCAAATAAGTCATTTCTATTTCAGACTTTCGCAGCTTTCGTTATTTTGTTGTTGTTGTTCTTTTTCTTCTTATATTCCTACAAGCCTTTATGCTGCCTTTTATATGCTTCCCCCCTTCCTTTATGGTTCCTCAAGGGAAAGGCTAATATATGCTAGACTTGTTAGACTCTCAACAACCCTAAGAAATACTTACGGTGACAGAAAGCACGTAGTAAGGGTTGAGTGGAGTCTGTCCAATAAATTCTTAGTGTCCATTCCGATTGAACACACCACAAAACCTTGAGCACTGTTTTACTGTGATACAGCCCTTCTGCAGAGCTGTACTCTTAAGCTCCATGTCAACTCTACTCTCTTCACAGGATCTCATTTACTCACAACAGCCAGAAAAAGATTCCTCCATACGTCCGAGATGTAGCCATTTCATAAATTGGGTTGCAAAGCATAGCTTTGTGAAAAGCACATTAAAGCATGTTCTTTATCTGCAAATTCCTCTGTCAACACAGCTCTCTGCTGCTGTGCATACCTGCTTCTCAAGAATGACGACCTTTCTGATAAAAAATATAGTGTCTCCAAGAGCATGTTAGTACAGGCACCAACAGTAAAAGGTAAGTAATAAGCCATTAAATTGCTGAAAGCTTTGGATTTTTCAGGCTGAAGATATTAGGAAAATTAATATTTTTTTTTTCCATGTGGGAAAGTACAACTCCAGACTTGCTTGATACTTCTGTGATTAGAGATTATTAGGAAACAATATGTACGTGTGCATGATACGCATACCATAAATAGACTTCAAGTGCAAAGACATGGATGGCAGCTTTTTAACACACTGAAAAAAAATCATTAAAACACCATTAAAAGTCTGGAATAGGTAATTTATAGCACAAGCTATCAGTAAAGGAACATTTCCTGGGTCCACAACATTAGCATTAGCATTTACTACCACTACTATATCACACAAAAAAAAGAAAGTACAAAACCTAAGGAAGACAGGCAGCAGGAGAGAAAACTAAATACTTTAGAGTGAACTCTTCTAGCTCCAGATTAATTGTAAGAGACAGGATATTTTATAGACTGGTCAGTAATAGGAATGGACAAGTACATAATGTTCGGATGCACAGATCATTCATTTGCAGTTGATATATAGCTGATAGAAGAGGAACAATTACAATTCTTAGTTTTCTGTAGCTTTCCATGTCACCAAGTCTTTTTAATGTAATGAATCACTTCAGTCTCATATTTCAATTTAAAGTATTTATGGCAATTATGAAACCCAATGCTCAGTCTGCAAGTTTAACTGCTGTATGTTTGGAAGATGGGTCACATAAAAGTCTTCGGTCCCTATTCAGAAAATACAACATATGGAATGAATACTATACATTACTTTAGCTTTGCAAAAAATGTCAAATTAAAAGAACAGTAAAATAATTTGCTTCATAACAACCAAGAAGCACTTGGGAACTATTTACCCCCATTCCTTATAAGCCAGCAAGCAATAAGCAAGCTATTTTCTGACATACTGCTTTTACAGGTAGGAGTCCCAACTGGTGCATTCCTGTGAACCAGGGTGGTATTACAGCTATTGCTTTATGAACAAATTTGGAATTCAAGAATACTGAATTCAGTGAGAAGTTTTTCTCGCTTATCAAATCTCTAGAAAATGGCAATGTTTTCTACACATTTTTGGAAGTCCAGAAAAGGCTTCTTCAGAACTTGGTCGGACCTACTAACCTGCTAGAAGCAGGAGTGGCAGAGCTAAGGAAGAATTTCTTATTAGTGCTTGTGTGTTTTCTGCACAGATAATACTTCACCGAAAAAACATCAGACAAATATTTGACTAGTCTGATTATTGATAGCTAATATATCTTCAGTAAGAAAATTTCAAGAAAAGTCTGAATTTCATATTTCATTACCTCTTGTATCAGCTTTACATTTTCATGCTTGTTTGACGCATATTATTAATCAAAGGATTGCAAGAGAGGAAGGAGAGAAAAAGGTAAAAAGGTAAACTGAATCCCAAGAATATAAACAGGACTCTTGTTCAGCTAGATATTACTTTTATTTTCAGTATTGTCAGTACATGCTCAGCAATGCACAAATATGATGACAATATCTTTACCTCAAAGGGCTTGAATCTTGTGCAATAATATACCTTCCTTGAAAAGCTAGATAGCTCAGAATAGAGAATTTCCTCATTTCTAAATCATATAATGGATTGATTTAGAAGGGACCTTAAAGATCATCTAGTTCCAATCCTCCTGCCATGGGGCCACTGGTTCAAATTTCTCCTGACTTCCAAAATATAAATCTGGCCAACCGATGAGAACATATTTTTGGATTTTTTTTTCTCCCCAAAAAAGCTATTGCCATGAGATGTACTCTATCAAATGTCTAATCAGCTACCAAAATCTGAGCAAGCATAAAGTCTAAAACATCGCTTAGATTATTGTCTTATATTCAGGGCACTAATGGTCATAGGATATAAAAAGTAAACTAGGTAGCAATTACTCAACCTGTTTAAAAAATACCTAAGGATTTACATACACCAACATAAAGAAATTCAGTTTTAGAGACCATATAGCTCTTTCTTCTCATACATTACATATCAAATACTTTTTTATTATACTACATGCTTTTGAAGAAATGACACCTTCTTAGAAGTGTGCAATGTGGCACAGTTATTGTTGCTATGGGAACTATAATATTAAACTTTTTGATTTTTGCATACATATTCTCAGATATAATGCTGCTTTCACATACCATTTAGTAATAAATTTTCTCTTTCTCCACCAGTCTTCAATGGACTCCTTCCTATCAAGAGGTAAAACTGCTCTCCTGGGTGAATTTTTGCCCTTTTTAATATAAATGGGAGTTCTACTGTCAGCTTCAGTGGGGGGGGCATCATTTCTACTG